>JAIUZE010071467.1:0-33239 GCA_022085475.1 Heliosperma pusillum | reverse complement strand
TTGACGACATCTCTCACGGTAAATGAAACGCACTAGCATCGTGTACAATAGCAAGACAAGCCAATGGAAGCTCACGGAATAAGACGTTTTCCGGAACCGTATACGATAAGACGTGTCGTATACTCATGACCTAGACAAAACAAGTTCACAGGATAAGACGTTTCCTGGAATCATGTACGATAAGACTTTTCGTACACACAAGACTCTAATCCTCTCGGTAGGACGACGATAATAATACGGTCCTAGTCTAAACCTGGCCAGACTCTCGGAATAAGACGTGTTCCGATTCGACATGTGGTAAGACGTTCCACATCCAAGACACGGACTTACAATAAATATGCCGAGTACCCCCAATTCGGTAGATCAATTCACGAAAGAGGCGGAAAGAGATCTATAGTCAAAAGTCAAGCTAGTACGCTACATGCAAATGATGTTCTTCTCGAAAACGCTTTAAGTAAATTTTTCATAAGTGAGAAACTTTATTTACGAATCACAAGAGTGCCCGTCATGAACGAGAACTCTAGCTATCAAAAATTAAATCAATGCCGAAATAGTGAAATCGAAAATCAAAACAGGTGTTAGTAAGTGTCAGCCTAGTCACCAGACGTCTCCAATAACAAGCCCAAACAGCCAACCCAACACAAAATCCAAATATAAAAGGGAAAGAAATCTACTTTCTCCAAAAGAGGGTACACAAACCATCTTTAAACTATTTTAAAAAGATTAAATTAGGATTACGATATGGAGATTTGAAAGTTTTCTCAAGAATAGAATCAAAATAAGAAGACATTACACGAACTTAGAGCGAACTCGAACATCAAAATCACAAATCGTGATACTAAGAGATACGTCCAAACGAGTAAAATGGACTAGAAAGGGGAAGGATTGAAAAGTAGCGGATTGAGTAAGGGTCAGATTGAGGGAAAAGAGAGGAATGAACAACATTACTATCTTCCATCTATGAAAAATTCAAATGTCGATCACAACTCGACCTTACTAACCGCACAAGTAAACTAGTCCTCAAGAGAGTGCAAAAATATCTTCAACATTTTAAATCATCAGATTCCTACTAAAATATTTCATAACCATAAACTTCGAGTAACAACTTCCAATTATTCAAATTCAATTAGAATCTTCTAAGGTCCATCGGTATGGTAGACTACACCACTAACAATCCACATAGAAATTTCACTACGCACTCCAATCTTCTTAGCTCCATTAAAACTCTTACTAGAAACTATCAACAAAATATTTATCTATGCAAACCTGATCACTAACAACCACCAAGTAAAAGACTTACCATGAAATCCTTTAATCCAATTTACTTCAAACCCATTATCCTAAATTTACAAGGACTTTTTCATCCACAAAAGTCAAAACACAATTCCTCAAACAAAGAATGAGTACAAATTCCAAATCATACATATTGCCAAACACAAGGCGATACTTCAATTAATCAAATCATCTAACCCATCAAAACTCAAAATGTATCGGTCTTTGCTTATGAAAATTTTCTTCGAGATTGGTCACCAAGTCCAAATTCCATAAAGTAAACATTATTGCTAGGGTCCAACATATAAGGGTAATAAACTCTCAAGTAATCTTTAAAGCAACCACTATAATCCTTAACAACAACAAACTATCATTACGATCTATTCGATCCTCAAGGTGATATTACAATATCAAGATTCAAAGTCTAAAATCATCAAGAGAGGTTCAACCTACTTATTCATAATTCCTCATAGTCACTTAAACATGAATCCAGCTCCATAGGGTGGGTAAGTACCATACTTAGCGCATCATCAAAATACAACCACTAAACTTTACATTAGCTAAAGAGAAAACTACCTCACAAGAGATTATGGAAGACGGACATGATACTTATGAACACTAGGAGGCATCAAGCAAGAACTACGATCTGATGGATAAGATGAAAGCGGAGAAGAAAAACGAAATTGATCTAAGGAAAAGAACCTACCAGTCACGATCTCCGGGTGAGCATTAGCTTCGGCTCGGCTGAGTACAAAGATGGATCCCTTAGCTTTGGCACCAGGTGCGGGATTCTGACGGTCGGGGCAATCACGAAAGCGGTGACCCGGCTTCTTGCAGAAAAAGCAAAACAGGGGCCTATCATAGCATCCAACTCCGGGATGAACGGGTCCCTACAACCGTCACACATTCGTCCTTGAGCTTGAGGGAAAGCATTGGGCCTAGGAGCCGCATTTGAGATAGCTTGAGGGAGAAAAGGAACAAGTGATCTTGCATTGGAGTTTGAGGGAGTATTGAAACGCCTCTTGTTAGAATAGGCATTAGAAGAAGAAGGAGCGAGAGATCTTTTGTCATTGAAGTTTGACCTTGGATTGAAAGAGGGGGAAGGAGATAGATTCTTCATCTTCGCTTCCTCTCTAACGGCCTTCATTGAGTTCTCCGCCCAAAGGGCATCATCATACAACTCCCCGAAAGAAGTAGAGCTCCTCCTTAACTTACTTTGAAGAACGGCACTCAACTTGTTACGGTAATAGAATGCACGGTCTTCATCATCACGAATAAGCCTCGGAGCGAAATGCGCAAGCTTATTAAACTCCGTAGTAAACTCCTGAGCTGATAAGTTGCCTTGCTTAAAATCAATGAACTCCTTGAGCCTTTGTTGTTTAAGCTCTTTAGGATAGAATCTACCTTCCACCAGAGCCTTGAAACATGCCCAGTTAAAGTCATCTTCAAGAACAGCAGTGGCACTTGTGATAGCCCACCAGTTGTCGGCTTCCCTCACCAGAAAGTGCTTTGCAATCCTCACCTTGTCCTCTTCTCGGACTTGGTAAAGATCAAACTGCTTCTCCATCTCCCGGAACCAATCGGATAACTCCGTAGGATCCGGTTCTCCACCATATGGCACAATCTTACTCCTTGCAATTTGACCCGCCACCCAGCATAACCACCTTGATTGGTTGTCCTCCCTTCTAGGGGGAACTTGGTTGGCATTAGCTAGAGCGGCATCTTGCTGATTCTTCAGCACTTGAGCAAGAGCCTCCATCATAATATTCTCAGCTAACGCGGTCTAACCATCTTCATAAGAGATAAAAACAAATTAAGTTACTCCTATCAATTAGCATAAACAAATAGACTACCAAGTAAAGTCCTTAACTTCTACCCAATCTCTCATTTATTATTTCAAGGTCAAGTAGTTTAAGTTAGGGTTCACGTGTGTGCGTCGGGAGCGATCAAAGCTCTGATACCAACTGTGACAACCTCGCGAATGCGTAATGTAAAAAAACATACAAGCATGTGAAAAGATATGCGGAAATACGGTATTTTAAAACCCTTTAAACATGCAAGTTATATAACACGAGGAGTGTCAAAATATTACAACTAAGTAAGGAAATACAACAAAGAGACGGGGTCTCTTAAAATGTTAGCAAGAAACAAGTGTTTAACAAACTAGCTAATTAACGACTAGTGGTGAATCTTCCAGGGACAACGCCCGCTAGCTCACACCCCGAACCCAAAATAGCATAAGCAAAAAGCCATCCAAATCAAGCAACCTGTTCATCCATGAAAAACATGAACGCCACAGTCAGTGGGGAGTAACTCCGGGTTCTCCCTGCCATATCACATCAACCGTACATATAAGGAAATACGAAAGTAAAGTCATGCATATGTATATATCCATGTGAGTTGCGATAAGAATAAGTAGGCAATACGAGATATAATGATAAGATCATGTGGAAATCAAATCCGTAACCATCATGTTATTCAAAGACTCGGGAAAGACACTCTTAGTCAATCGAATACGCTCACTAGGGCTTACATCTCACCGTTAGCGGTATAAGATTGATAAGATTGAGACTCTACAGACAAACCAAGTCAAGTCATGCGATGATCAATCATATAATCATTCATGTAATCATACCAATATATTGTCGACATCTCTCACGGTAAATGAAACGCACTAGCATCGTGTACAATAGCAAGACAAGCCAATGGAAGTCCACAGGATAAGACGTTTCCCTGAACCGGTTTTTTTAGACGATAAGAGTTTCGTATACTCATGCACCACAGACAAATCAATTCACGTGATAAGACGTTTCCGTTTGTTGTTTTCTTGTTTTTTTGCTTTTGTTTTTTTTTTGTTTTTTTAACGGAATCATGTACGATAAGACGTTTCGTACACACAAGACTCTAATCCTCTTGGTAGGACGACGATAATAATACGGTCCTAGTCTAAACCTGGCCAGACCCTCGGAATAAGACGTGTTCCGATTTGACATGTGGTAAGACGTTCCACATCCAAGACTCGGTCAATCATAGACGCCGAGTACCCCAAATTCGGTAGATCAATTCACGAAAGAGGCGGAAAGAGATCTATAGTCAAAAGTCAAGCTAGTACGCTACATGCAATAACACCACCTCGCAAGTATACAACATTTGACGGCCGGGTCGATCAACGCATTGCGTTCACCTCCTAACAACGTCGTCATATCCCCACTAAACATGCATACAAGCATCAAGGATACACCCCATCGCTCCGACATTCCAGTCTAACGAGTATAAGGTGTAGCCGGGAAATGAGAGTTCAAAGCACATGATCATTAGTGCTCAATTCATAACATATGTAAAACCGACTCGAAAGAGGGATATATCGAAAACCGTCACGAAACATGTGATACAAGCGAATAGAATATCATATATCCAAAACATGAATATTATAAGTCGTTACGTAAAATTATACGATAAACGGATCATGCGAACTATTATAAATTACGAGTTTTAGAAATTATATGAAAAGAACACAGCCGTGTTCCAGGCCGGTCAGGAGGAAGGCGGCCGGTGGACCGGCTCAGAACACAGGGCAAAAACCAAAAATCATAGAAAACAGAGAAAAGAGGTATGGGCCGGTCAGTGGACCGGCGGCCGGTCAACCGGCACAGAGCACCCTATACAAAAATTCCCAAAATTTCAATGATGTTACTGATGTGTTCCCAGCCGGGTTGCAGACCAGCGGCCGGTCGACCGGCCAGGAACCCCAGTTCATCCGTGAGCTTCCTTTGCATATTCAATCCATTTCAATTCTCAAAAATCAATTCCAATAATCATCCACAATCAATATACATCATTAACAATCATCATATAACAACATTCATTAATCATAGCATGATTTCTAAGCTTCTAATCGTATTCTAAATACGATTCCTAGCATATAAAGCATGTAAAACACGTAAATGATACCGAGTAACCCTTCACCATTACCTTTAAGCGCCTCTACTAATCGTCAAGCTCCTCTTATATAAGGAAATAGTCTTTGTCGGGATCTTGGAGGTCACCACCTACAATTAGATCGCAAAAAGATGAATAAAGTTCATCTTGAGAAAGACGGAAAATTTGAAAAGCGAGAAAGACGATGATTTTAATATCAATACGGATAGAGGAAGGTACGGGAAGAATAATAAGACGAACTTACGGGAATTCTATCAAGTAACGAAGAAGTTACGACAATTCAAAGATCGATATTCAAAGAGGGAAAGTTTCTTAAGTAAGAAGAAAGGGTTTTGGTGTTTGATTTTGTGTTGAATGAAAAATTAGGTTAAGGGAGGGAGTAGAGTGAGTTGTGTAGAAAAAAGTCAAAGACGGTTTCAAAGTCAAGAAAGTCAAACCCGACTCAAAAGTCAAGAAAAGTAAAACTCGCCTTAAGACGGAATTTTCATGGAATCTCGCAGAAATTCCAAATACGAACTCGGAAATTCTAAATTCGACTCGAAACTTAAAATTATAAATTAAAACTTAAAATTACTGAAACGATTTCGTAAAATATTTCTACTAGAAAAATAGGGTACATTTCCGGGTGTTACAGCTTTACCATAAATCATATCGTTTACAGAGAAAATACAGCTATTATCCTTTATTAAAAACGAAAAACCGTCCTTATCAAGTACGGAAACAGAAATAATGTTTTTTGACAAACTGGGTACATAGTAACAATTATTCAGCAATAACTCAAAACCACTAGGGAGTTGGATTACATATGTTCCCACTGAAACGGCAGCAACTCTAGCTTCATTCCCCACTCGCAGGTCCACATCACCCTTTGCGAGAGTTGTGATGCTTCTTAGGCCCTGCAAATGATTACACAGATGAGAACCACAACCAGTATCAAGTACCCAAGTTCCGAAACTTGTATGGTTAATCTCAATCATATGAATAAAAGAAGACATACCAACAGGAGTGACGCGGCCTGCTTTTACGTCTTCAGCATACACGGGACAGTTCCGCCTCCAATGCCCAGTCTTGTGGCAATGGTGGCACTCCATGTTTTCTTTGCTCTTTGTCTTTCCTTGTGAGCTACCGCTAGTCTCACCAGGCCCACTCTTGACCTTTCCTGGCTTTTTGAACTTTGGCTTCCCTACAGCTAGGTCAGCTTGAGCCTTGCCCTTACCCTTACCCTTGTTGTTAATCATGAGAACGTCCTGTTTAAAGCTCCCACTCAATTTCAGATCACTCTCGGTCTGTATGAGAAGTGAGTGGAGCTGATGAAGACTTTTCTTCATATCATTCATATAGTAATTTGCCCTAAAAAGGGCAAAACCATCATGAAGTGAATGAAGCACTCGATCAATAATGATCTTCTCATCGATTTTGCAACCAAGAGCCTCAAGCTTCTCGACATTCTCGATCATAGCAAGAATGTGTGGGCTAACCGCTTGGCCCTTCTGGAGTTTCACTTCAAAGAAGCGACAGGTATACTCATAGCTAACGATCCTCGGAGCTTTCGAGAACTCGTTAGAGAGAGTGGTGAAAATATTGTTTGCACCCTGGGCTATGAATCGCCTCTGCAAATTGGATTCCATTGAAAAGATGAGTACGTTCTTTATCGAACCCGCCTCCATAACGAAATCACTATAAGCAAGTGATTCATTGGCTCCTGCATTGGGGCCTGGGTTAGTCGGTAGAGGCTCAGTCAAGTACTTGAGCTTACCGTCAGCAATGGCAGCATTCCGTAATGCCGCCTCCCAGTCCGCAAAGTTGGACCCATCATTTTTCAGTCGCGTGGACTGATTCATGTTGTCCATAAAGATCTTTAGCCAGGACTCGCGAGCGAGTGTAGCACTTGGCATTGGGTCGTCTGTACTTCCAGCCATTTGTTATTTTAGCAGTTATATCTGTATATAACGGATTCAAGAAACTGTGAAAAGAAGAAAAAAATATGATAAGAATTCATCGTTTTAAAATTAAGTCTTAATGCAAAAACTGTTTAATGCGATGACTCATGCATTTATACAATTGACCTCCCTCAAGAATTATATAAATGATCCCAAGACTCAATTTCTGTAAATTGATAAGCCAACCTCTTGGCTAATTCTACCTTTAGAATTATCGGTCGATAAATTTCTGTAAATTCTATCTTTTAGTCCATTATAATCCCGAGATATTACTCGGACTACAATGTTGAGGTAAAATAGGTCAACACTCACTACTTACCCAACGTAGAAGGGGTCATATTATGACTTCCGACGAAGAAGGGGTTCATAGTAGTTTTTCCTATAAAGACTAGTCTCAATTTTATTTATAGGGGAAGGTCCCATCATCTTAACTTTAATTCATTTTAAGTGAACGAATGTCTAGCAACTCGAGAATGATTTAAAATAAGGTGATGGCCCTAAAAGCGAGTGACATCTGTATGTCCATGATTAAAATATTCAATCTATATGAATCATTTTTCATGCATTTTAGGTGGTTTGGTTTAGGCGGAATATGATGCAATAATTTAACATGTGAATGAAAAGCAAAAGAATGAGAAATACGTAAACTATTACAACGGTCCTAGTGTGGCCTATCTACCAAAATGAACAGAAAATACAAGTTTGGAATCCATCCTAATGGACCCGAGAAGCTTGACTTTGTCTCATCTTGGTCCATGTAGCGAGAGTGAGCATCCGATCTCCATCTTTAGTCTTCTTAAATTACATTTTCAAAATTACAAAATAAACCTATTTACATTCTAATTCCAAAAACATAATTAAAAGAAATAAAAGGAGATTCGAGATCTCATAAATACATCCAAACCATGTTTCCATCATTACGAAAACATGATTAACTAAGGCCACACTAGGTATTACATTTTTAAACCACTATAAAAATACGTAAATAAATTCATTCATTCATTCAACATAAATAAAATTGCATCAACTAAATAAATTAATTATACAAAACATAATTCATTAATTTTGTTGATTAATTATCCAAACCACCATTTTATACGATCAAAATTATGTGACAATTCCTTAATTGCCCACAACAATTTTAATCTTCATAATCCATTTTTATTTTAAACCTTTTAAAAATAATCGGGTATCATTATTGTGAACCTTTTCACAATAACAAACAAACATTATCTTTATAATGCCCAAAAAAAAAAAAAAAAACAAAAAAACAAATTTTTTTTTTCTTACTGTTCACGTGAACAGTACCAGTCCCAAAAAAAAATTTTTCTTTTTCTCACGGTTTAAGCAAAAACCGGAAAAAAACATTAAAAATTAAAAAAAATACCTGGTGCTAACAGCAATAAAAACAGAAGAAATTTTTTTTTTATCTTGTACAGTAGCAGCACCAAAAATTGGAACGGATTTAAGACGATTATGCCTATATTAACTAGATCGGTGCAAACAAAACAATGCCTAATCGTTATTAAACATTGATACAAATAGATGATTCAAATTAACCTTTTAATATGAACATCTAAAACAATTTATACCGAAAATATATAGCACAAAATTGATGTTCATTAACATCCAATAAAATTCCATTTACATTCTAATTTAATCCTTATTAAATTAAAATATCAACAAATTCATATATTATCATCTTTAACAGATTAAAACAATAATATGAATGAATCTTTAATGGAACCCAAAAAAAAAAAATTCATCACGGCAAAAAATAAAAACCGTGAGTTTGATTTTTAAAAAAAAAATTCGGATTTTTTTTTCTTTCAATAATCATACAATTTAATATTTATGAAAATCACATAAAATAATCTCATAGCCCTAACGCTCTGATACCACTTGTGGGAATATATCCGTATACATCCCTTTAATCTTACAGGATTATAATGAAATTATGATTTATATGATTAACGGGTCATAAACGAAATTGCATAATAAACAAAGGGATTAGGAATAACCTTTAGTCCTCGTAAATTCGGCCTAAGAACAGATATCAAAGCAGATATCCTCCTAATCGTCTCACCCAAGATTGATCGAGAAATGCCCTTGTATTTGGTAGAAAATTAGAGAGAAAAAGAGTCTGTATCTTTTTTGTGATGTGAATTAATGATGATTCAATTAGTGAGTTAGAATGAGTAAAACTCCTCCCATATACTCACCTCTCACACGGCACAAATAGGAGAAAAATAAGGGATATTTTTCTCTTATTTTGTTACCATTTTGACCGAAATTCCTCAGAGTAATTTGGACTCTTTCGGTTATATTAGCTTCCATTTAATATAATGTTATACATATTATACTTGTCTAATATGTTGTCATACATTAATAAGGTCCATTACAACATTTTGCAGTGGATATATTAACATAAAAATTATTATGACAATCGTATAATATATACTTCAATTATAAATATCGGTATATTTATAATTCTGCTAATTAAATATAACGATTTATGTTTAATTACGAATTAACATTTTAATTCGTTTAAGCTCACATTATATACTACAACTAAATATAACATTTTATATTTAATTACGAATTACAGTTAATTCGTCTTAGCTAACATTATTTAATCGTTATTAAATAATTATATCATCATCACATTGACTAACATTTTAGTCAAAAACACCGACTAACCTTTTAGTCATTTAATAAGGCATCAATATGATTATTTTCTCAAATAATCACATTTCTCAATCACATCCTTTAGGTGTGACTTTTAGGGACCAGTTGATCACCGCCATCTGTATGACAATAACGTCAAACTTATCTAGCATGCCAACCGTTATCGATAAACGTTAATCAACTGATTACAATACAAAGTATACCCTGTGAACCTATAGAGATTTATTTATGTTATTGCACTAACTGTGGAGGACACTGGCTCCAACAAAGCTTTGGAATTTAGACCAAAGTTCATATCCAATTATTTACTTTCTTGCATTTTTTTTAACCAAGAAAAGTCCTCACAAAAATAGTCTCAAGCTACATTGTTTGTTGCTGCAACTTTCAGGTTTTCTTATTGTTGCATCACTTTATGAGCCTTAAAATTCAATCTTTTATACTTCTTTTATGTCCCCTTTGTCCCACAAAAATAACTCTACAAAACAGCCTCCAAGTATACTGTTTTGAAGAAACATTCATTATTTATGAAAGTGTTACAACTTTGATTCTGAACAGACCCTTGGACTGTCTGTTTCTATTTCGAATCCCTCTAAAGATAAGAGACCTTCATCATTAGAATAGAAATTGGTAATCAGAGCTAGGATAACATAAGTTCCGTCATGTGTTAGTCTTTGTGTTGCTTTAATCAAACTCTACAACCTGTTTTTCTGAGTTGATCTTATTCTGATTTTTCATGGCTAAACCTGTATCCAAAGTTGTTGTCCCCTATATTCCTTGCCCTAAGATGAAGGCTAATGAACTTGGCTCCATTTCCAAATCCATGGCAGCAGTAATGGAGAACTTACAAGCCTTAAGAAGAATGCATGAAGGTGTTGTGCATACAAGGAAAGCAACCAGCGGTCATGGTGTTCCAAGGGAACCAAAACCACCTGATTTGGGAAAACAAGCTAGACACCTAGTCCATGGGTGTCCTATTCCTCTCCTGCCCTTAGAGATAGAGGTGAAGTCCTTACACTTCCTACATTTAATGGTGAAAAAAATAGAGCATTTGTGTCTTGGTTATATGGTGTTGAATGCTATTTTGAGAACAAGTGTTTTTTGAGGAAAGGAAGTTTGAATTGGTTGTGTCTTCGTTAAAGAGTTTTGCTTTGTTGTGGTATAATGGTCTTAACCTTTCAAGGACAATAGTAGGGAAAGGTAGGATAAAGTATTTGTTCAAGCTTAACTCACACATGTGGTCAAAGTATCTTCCTTGTTCCATCTTGAATGAATTGTGGACTGAACTTAAGAACCTTAGACAAAATTCCTTGAGTGTTATTTAATACGCCATGTTGTTTGAGGAATTACACTTTGTATGTGACAAAGAAGTTGATTCTGTACAAAAGGGAGTCAGATTTTACCATGGTTTAAAATCTGAAATTTCTACAAGAATTAACTTAGAGCTGCAAAATCCATATGGTAGACTGCTTGAGTTGGCTTTGTGTGTGGAAAGAAGCTTACCAAGTTAGAGTTCATTGACACAATGGGGAAGCAGAAGGGTTTAGACTTGAGTATTGTTGGTCCTAAGTCTAGATGCATTGAGCCTGAACCCATGGATCATAGTTCCCCTTGTATTGCTGTGGTTAAGAGCCAATTTATTAAGTTTGAACACACACTCAACTCCACCTTTGAGGCTGCTAATGAGGAGGAAGAACAAGCTTGCACCAACTCAAACCCTTTTCATGGTGCAAGTAAGGGCCAAGTTACTGATTTGGGTCCCTTAAAACTGCTTCTGGACCAAGGGCTGCCTCACCTTCAAAATTTGGAGTCAAGACAGTCTATGATGATGTTCAATGGTGATATTTGTTGGGATTAAGTTAAGGGTGAAGCAAGAGGAGAGACTTGGGTTGTTCTATACTCAATTGTGCCAAATTTGATCTTCTGCACCGGCCCTTGTTGTTATCTCAAAACCAGCTGTTTGGGAGGTATAACTTGTGCTCATTCAACCCCACACTTCTATTTTTACATGTTGATGAGGTTACAAGTTAGTCTTGTTCATTTGGGTGCAATTTCAAATATAGTAGAAGTGAGAAATGATGGAATGCATCAATTTAAATCTCACTGTCCAGTTCTGAAATTGTTGTGTTTTCAGGTGAGTCTAGTGCACATTCATTGTGGCATTTTGGTAGAATTATTTGGGATATCAAGTGCAAGGTCTCTACATGGTCTTGAAAGAGTTTTGGCCATTGTGGTAATGTTTATGGTGAGAATAATCCACAAGAAAAACAGCAGCCCCCTAATTGCATTATTGTGCTCTACTACTTGTGCCAATTCACTCTTTGATTTGAAAATGTGTGTGCTTGATACTGCTATTCATTTCTTGCCAAGGAATATTATGTTGGTCTTTGATCCTGGAGGACTCAATCACAGTTGTTACTCCAAGATGCAGAAAATTTTTCCTCTTACCAAACAGAATTTGAGGTCAAATTCTTTTGAACCTGTGTGGTTATAGCAGTAGCTAGGAGTAAGGGCCCATCATCTTACATGCCTAAAGAACATCCCATGAGACTATGCAAGGCAATGCCAAAATTGGGAGCAATTCAAGAGGAAAGTGAGCCAAATTCAGGAAATCAAGCCAAGTATTCCAGTTCTAAAAACCTGAAATGTTCCCTGAAATATCACCAGAATTGGGCCAATTTCAAATGCTTATATCTAGAGTTCTACATGCTTAACGTTTGTGTTCCTTATATTTTTAGAATCTTGGAAATGTCCTATTTCATATGCTTTTGGAATAAACAAGTTTCATAAAGTAATATTGTCACAATCGAGCTTCAAATGCTGTCACATAGGAATGCTATTCATTTTTCTAGTATGCCCTATCAGCACTAAAACGTGAATAACTTAAGATTGGCTAGATATTTTTGGTTAATTAATTTTGCAGGTGAAATTTAACACCTTTAGTTTTCAGTTGAATCATCATGGGCATTTTTAATCCATCTGATCTCGGAGATAGGACTTTTTAAAGTTCATGTTGCTGTACATGAAGACTGATGAGCATTCACTTCTGTCCTGTACTTATCCAAAGGCTTATAACTGAAGTTCCAGAAACGTTTTTTGAATAATTCAAAATAAGGAGGAACCTAACTCATATAGCTTCAATTTTGCTACTCATGGGTCTCCTAATTCTATCTATGAAGAAAATTAGAGCAAATGCAAGATGCCCCTGAAGTGTGAAATGCTACTGCACAATTGTTAGTGACCTGCTAGTACTCAAACCTCAATATCTGAAGTTCCATATATAATTTGGGTTTGATTCTTTGTGAAGTGAAAGCTAATTTCTGTATCTTCAAAATGAGATATTTTAAGTATCAATATTCATCTTGAGCTAAGATTTATGAATCCTGCAAGACGTGTCTGATTTCAGGAATGCTATTGAAACTCGGTTTTAGCACTTGTGTTCAGCAAGATTATATCTATGTGTTCAAGTGCTTTGGAGTGCATGTCCAAGGCTACAAATTGATCCCTGAATGATCCAAAATGTGTGAGCTTCATGTGGTAGTAAAAAGGAGTCAAACAACCCTCAAAAGCTTGACTTAATGTTTAGTATTTCAGGAAAGAAACAAGACTACTTTTCCTGAACAAAAGCTGCCTGGCTAGGATGCTTTTTCCAGTCTGTTTTGCCTCGTCTTATTACAAGATTTTAGTGTTACTTTAATCTATTATGTAAGGCATTTATGAGCCCTTAGATGTAGTTGTATTCTAGGTTTAAGATCAAATTGTATGGCCTATATAAAGAGACCCGGTGCTTATGTAATAGGCATATTATGTTGAATGAAAAAAGATGAGATATCTCTCTAATTTAAATCTTATTAACTTGTGCATTCCTGTAGTTATTTAAGTCAGGCCTAATAAACATCATTGTGCTTGGCTGTGAGTGCTGATTAATCACATGTTGGGAAGTATTATTCTTCTTCTGCTAGGCTGTGATTGAATGATCCTTGTTGTTCGAATTCTGTAAGGAATTACCTCTGATTGGCTGTGGTAGCTTTCTTTCAGATTCACCTTGAGTTCTTTAGTTAAAATTCCTATGTTAAGATGTGGAATTTAAACCAATATTCATATCCATTTATTTACTTTCCTGCATTTTTGTTTAAACCAAGAAAACTCCTCACAAAAATAGTCTCAAAGCTACATTGTCTGTTGCTGCAACTTTCAGGTTTGCTTGTTGTTGTTGCATCAGTTTATAAGCCTTAAAAATCAATCAGTTATCCTTCTTTTATGTCCCCTTTGTCCCACAAAAATAACTCTACAAAACAGCCGTCAAGTATACTGTTTTGAAGAAACATTCATTATTTATGGAAGTGTTACAACTCTGGTTTTGAACAGACCCTTTTACTGTCTATTGCAATTTCGAATCCCTCAAAATATAAGAGACCCCCATCATTACACTGCAAAAATGTTTTAGTAAGGATACATTTTATAACCTCTAATCGTCTTAATCAAAATCGCGCAAAACACAAAGTCGGCCGAAATACTTGGCCGAGTACACATCACACTGAGTTTACGATATTCGACCGAGTGCTTCGCTAACTCGGACGAGTGGCACCTAGGCAGAAGCCTGCCTTTAACACACACTGACATACTTTGTCTAGTACGACCCACTCGACTGAGTATTCAGCTATCAAAATACGTAGTATTCATTGTTGATGTTTCTTGGCTTGGATGTAAGTAATGGGAGCGTCCCGTTTTCAATCTTATCTTTGATTTCATGCTTCAGTCAAAAGCACTTCTCAGTACCATTGTAACACTCTGTATTTCTGAGTCCTGTGTACTCTGTCGAGTTGAGGGCACTCAACCGAGTGGATTGTGTACTCGGCCGAGAGAGGTTGAGGTGTCAGTTAGGCAGCCGTCTTCCTAGTTGGTACTTGGCCGAGTGTAGTGTGCGAGTGCGGTGTACTCGACCGAGTGCTTCTTGCACTCGACCTACTGCACCGGTCTGGAAGATTTTATCATGCAGTCTGATTAAAGATAATTAAGAGGTATTAACGCATTGTTTATCATTCATAATCATACCCTAAACTTTCTAAAGTCTCTAAAATACTCTCAAGCATCTCTAATCATTCCAAGCCGGATCGTATTGCTTTCTGTCTTACTTGTTGATTGCATTTGGTAAGTTATTCATCTTTATGATATATTCCTATTAATGATTATTATGAATTATGTAACACTAATTAAATTGGGGGAAAAGGGTAGATGATCAGTTATTTATTGTATGATTATTGCATGTTTAGGGGGAGACTTAGTAGAAAAAGACTTTTGATTGATAACTTGTGATTGCTTACGGAATTGCGAATAGGTAGGGTTTCCCTACACAATACTATATGTTAATCATTGTGATAAGATGTGTTATTGTGATGTTGTTACTTGTTGATGATAATGGTTACTATTGTTACTACCTACGAGGGTACTGGTGCATCACATCTGTTAGATGACTGGCACCGAGAGATGGAGAACATCTTCGAAGTCGTCAATTGTCCAAAGAATTTGTGTATAGATCAAGTCGCATTCTACTTGAGGGGTCACGCGGAAAAGTGGTGGTTCCGGGATAGAGTAGTGGCTAGACTTGTAGTGAGTCTCCCAATTAGTATTTTTATCCACTACAAACTCAAACTAGTACTAAGGGTAAGTAGGCGTCGATCCCACAAGGAAGATCTCTGTTAAACGTGTGTTATGTAAATAGTTCTAAGGTAACCAAATTGGGGGTATTTATGGTTTGAGTCTAATCTAGGAAAGTAATATTAAAAGATTGTAGTAAATCAAATTCTAAAAAGGTCTTAGGTCATACAATCTCCACAAATGAGTCAGGTTTGATCATTGACTCTTTTCGATTTTAATCACTCTTCAATACTTTGTTGTGAAAACATATGTTTCTACTTCTGGTTACTTTTCAGTTATTCACTGCGAAAAGCGCACATAAACAACCCTTATGGTGATGACAATCTAGTCCAAGCGTATCTAAATTCAATCATACCATAGGTTATAATTAGAGAAGCCAACAAAGATGAACAAATGCATACACAAGTGATTCTACACTTTAATTCATATGATAAATATTCTCCTACAATTCAACAATGATGAAAAGCATACAAATATATGAGCTATATTTGCTAACAATGTTTAGGCAAGTGAACAAAAGATTCAAATTCTTAAACTAGTAATCGATTAAAGATAAGACAAACTAGGAGATCAAACTAGCAAGCACTATCAATAATCATAATAATAAATTGTAAATATAAATCAATATTTAAGAGGTAAAATTATAGAGTAAAGAGTCTTATAAAATACTAATTCATTTGCTTTAATTGCTTGACCCAATATGAGGAAGTTAGCCTTTCATACAAAAAGTATTCACTAAAATAAACTAGGAATTATTTTGTGTTTTGTAATGATTAAGAGATGGAAGAAGATATATGTAAAGTTATCAACAATCATGTCCTTTTATAGGTCTTCAAAGAGTATCTTCGTAAATTGCAACGGGAGTATGTGACCAAGCCAAGACACGAGCCATGACACGAGCTCAAGACAAGACACAAACTCAAGACAAGACTCAACATCAAAACAACAACCTACATTCAGACAACACCATGACCAGCTATGACAATGTTCTATTCAGTCCAAGCCACAACCACTTCAAGCATGCTAAGACAACACCACCACAACCAGAACAAAGCCTAGCCATCCACTTCCCAAGACTAGGCCACAACAAAGCTCAGCCAACAGCCCAACAAACCCAACACAACAAAAACAGCCCCCAGCCAAAAAACAGCCTATCACAGCCTTTCTAAACAAGGTCCATGGGGCCCCACACAATCAAACAAGCCTAACCAACCCTCAAACCTATGTCTTGGGAAGGTCCTCTACAACTTTCCCCAGGACTTCCCCCCCCAGAAACAAACACACAAAAAGTTAGCTTAGGGACAACTTCAGACTGTCCAGAGTTCAGCCTTTTTGCAGTAGTTAACATGTCACTATCAAACTTTCCTTTTATGATCAAACAAACTCGAGGGCCTTTTAGAAGGACCTTTGGCATCCATCCCACTTCAGTTGAGCTCAAGAATCAAGCTCAGAAGTCCACCCCTCCACTAGTTTCAACCCCAACAAACCAATTAAGGCAGATTGTCCTATTAGAACTACTTTTCTACTTTATTGCTTTATGCTGAACAATGTAGCTGTTATTTCTGTTTCTTTTGAAAACCCATTGTGGCCCTAGGATGTAATGAACGAATAGGATGTAATGTCCTTGCCTATATAAGGCCTTTTCCTTATGAATGAAAGACAGATTTGAAGTAAAATATAAAACTGAAACCTTGTTTCTGTTGCATCTCTTGGCTGTGTGCTTGAGACAACTTCCTTTGCTGTGTGCTTGGAAGTGAGCTTGGGTCCTTAGCTGTGTGCTGGGATCAAGGTTCAACCCTCAATCATTGGCTTTGTGCTTTGGTTAAGGTCCTATCCTTGTTCTTTAACAATCAATTCAAAAGAAACAGAGTACTTGCAAGTGTATTAATCTTAGCTCAATTTGTCATTGTTTAGTTGTCTTTTCTGAATAGTTTCAGTGCAAATTGGTTATCAGAGCTTTGGTTTGTGAGTTCATCTACCTAACTACATTAAAAAAACAAAATACAACCATGAGTGAAGAGAGAATCACAGGTATTGAAAACACAGTTCAAGATCTTGTCAGAACTGTAATGGAGGTCTCTAGATCTGTCAATGAACTCCTTGAGGGCCAACAGAACAATGATACAAGGGGAGACAGAGGTCGAGGAAGAGGAGCACCTTTCCCACAAGGTGGAGTAAGGAGGAGACAACCTGTAGATCAGTTTGAAATGTCAGATTCAGATGGCTCAGATCACAGTCTTCTAAGACACCAAGACAAAGATATCAAGGTAGAGATTCCTGACTTTCTAGGTAGCTTGAACCCTGATGATTTCTTAGATTGGCTAAGGTCTGTAGAAAGAGTCTTTGAGTTTAAAGGAGACACTGATAGAAAGGCTTTTAAGGTTGCTATCATGAAACTAAAAGGCTATGCCTCACTGTGGTATGAAAACATGAAAACCTTGAGGGTTAGGGAAGGGAAAGAACCTGTAACGTCATGGCTCAAACTGAAAAAGAAAATGAGAGCTAAGTTTGTCTCTAGGGACTACACTCAAGACATGTTCATTAAGCTTACTCACCTAAAGCAAGACAAAAGACCTTTAGAGTCCTACCTAAGAGACTTTGAACAACTCACTTTGCAATGTGAGGTTGTTGAGAAATCTGAACAAAAGATAGCAAGGTTCTTAGAGGGGTTGGATGAAAGGATAGCTAGCAAAGTCAGGTTACAAAACATATACTCCGTTGAGGAAGCTGTCAACCTGTCTTTAAGGGTAGAAAAATTGGGAAAAGGAAAGGCCAGTGTTTCTAAGACACCTTCCAGAACCCCCACCTTCAAACCTTTTGTAGGAGTTAAGATAGGAGAACCTGTGGTTCCTGTTAAGACTCCTTTCAACCTTGATAAAGGCAAGGCTGTTGAGGCAGGTCAAAGGAAGACTACCCCTCTCAAAAAGTGCTTTCAATGTCAAGGGTATGGACATTTTGCTAGAGAATGTCCATCTAAAAGGGCTCTGAGTACCCTAGAAGTAATCAATTGGGGAGATGATGAAGTGTTGGTCTGTGATGAAGAGATGGAAGAGCCTGAGGTAGAGGCTAGTGAGGAGTTGATAGAGCCTGATGCAGGGTTAAGTTTGGTAACATGGAGGGTAATGCATACTCAACCACAACCTTTGGAAGAGGACCAAAGACACCAGATCGTTAGGACCAGATGTACCATCAAGGGTAGAGTATGTAACCTCATTATTGATGGGGGAAGCTGCACTAATGTGGCTTCCAAAACACTGATAGACAAGCTAGCTCTACCCACCAAAGACCACCCCTACCTTACAAACTCAGATGGCTAAACAAAGGGGCTGAGATCAAGGTGGATAAACAATGTGTTATACCTTTCTCAATTGGTAAAGGGTATGTGGATGAGAGTCTTTGTGATGTTCTCCCTATGGATGCATGTCACCTTCTGCTTGGGAGACCATGGGAGTTTGATAGGGATGCCATACACCATGGGAGAGACAACACCTACACCTTCAAGTATGGGAAGAAGAAGATCACCCTAGCACCTTTACCACCTGCTTTAAAGATCAACCCAAACCCCATGAGTGAGGCTTCCAAAGAAGTCATGTGGATAAGTGAATCAGAAATAGCACAAGAGCTAAGTGAGCTACAACCTGTATACATATTGCTAGTCAAGGAGACTGGGATGAGTATCATTGATATCCCTGAAGAGGTCGAATCTATCCTAGAAAGTTATGGTGATGTCTTCCCTACTGAGCTTCCTAGTGGACTGCCACCACTAAGAGGGATAGAGCACCACATTGACCTAGTGCCTGGAGCTATCTTACCCAACAAGCCAGCCTACAGGAGTGACCCTAAGGCTACACAAGAGCTCCAACTTCAAGTGGGTGAACTACTCAACAAGGGCTATGTCAGAGAGTCCCTCAGTCCTTGTGCTGTACCAGCCTTGCTTGTGCCAAAGAAGGATGGGACTTGGCGTATGTGTATTGAGAGTAGGGCCATCAACAACATTACCATCAAGTATAGGTTTCCCATACCTAGACTTAATGATATTCTGGATGAGTTAAGTGGGGCTCAAGTGTTCACTAAGATTGATCTAAGGCAGGGCTACCACCAAGTGAGGATAAGAGCAGGGGATGAATGGAAGACAGCTTTCAAGACTAAACATGGGCTCTATGAATGGCTGGTGATGCCTTTTGGGTTGTCTAATGCCCCTAGCACCTTCATGAGGTTGATGACAGAGGTCCTAAGGCCTTACTTAGGCAAGTGTGTAGTGGTGTACTTTGATGATATTCTTATTTACAGTTCAACTAAGGGAGAACATTTGCAACATCTGAAGTTGTTGTTTGAGGTCCTAAGAGAAAACAAGTTGTATGGCAAGCTAGAGAAGTGCACCTTCATGCAGCCTGAGGTTTACTTCCTTGGGTTCATCATCTCTAAGAAAGGGGTAGCAGTTGATCCTGAGAAAGTGCAAGCAATCAAGGAATGGCCCATTCCCCAAACTGTTACTGATGTAAGAAGTTTCCATGGGTTGGCATCTTTCTATAGGAGGTTCATACAAGGGTTTAGTTCAATCATGGCCCCTATTACTGAGTGCATGAAGAAGGGAGAGTTCAAGTGGAATGAGAAGGCTGAAAGGTCCTTCAATCTGATCAAAGAGCTATTGTGCAAGTCTCCAATATTGGTTCTACCAGACTTTAACAAACTCTTTGAGGTAGAGTGTGATGCCAGTGGTCTTGGCATAGGAGCTGTGCTTACTCAAGAAAAGAAACCTGTGGCATACTTTAGTGAGAAGCTAAATGGGGCCAAGCTTAACTATTCCACATATGACAAGGAATTCTATGCCATTGTGAGGGCATTGAATCATTGGGGACACTACTTGAAGCCTAAGCCTTTTGTGCTTCATTCTGATCATGAGGCTCTCAAATACATCAATGGACAACACAAACTCAACCCCAGGCATGCCAAATGGGTAGAGTTCTTGCAATCTTTCTCATTCTCCAGCAAGTACATAGAAGGTAAGAACAATGTTGTAGCTGATGCATTGTCTAGAAGGTCTGTAATGTTGACCTTCATGGAGCAAAGGGTGTTGGGGTTTGAATTTATGAAAGAGCTCTATCAAGAGGACCCAGACTTCAAGCATGAATGGGAGGTACACCAAGAAGGGCAAGTCAAGAAAGGGAGCAAGTACACAGCTCAAGAAGGATACTTATTCTATGGAAACAAACTGTGTGTGCCTAAGGGACCTTATAGGGGACTACTGGTCAAAGAGGTTCACTCCAATGGCCTTGCTGGTCACTTTGGGGTACAGAAGACCTATGACATCTTACAAGATCAGTTCTATTGGCCTAAGATGCTCAGTGATGTGCAAGATGCCCTCAAGAGATGCAGATCTTGTCAACTAGCCAAGGCACACTTTCAAGCAGGCCCTTACACACCACTTCCAGTACCCAACAAGCCATGGGAAGACCTCAGTATGGACTTTATTGTAGCCTTACCTAGAACTCAAAGGGGAAAGGATTCAATCATGGTGGTTGTAGATAGATTCAGCAAGATGGCACATTTCATTGCTTGTAAGAAGACTGAGGATGCATTGGGGGTGGCTGAACTATACTTTAGGGAGGTTGTCAAGTTACATGGGGTCCCTAGAAGCATTGTCTCAGATAGAGACACAAAGTTCATGAGCCATTTCTGGAGAACCTTGTGGAAGCTGTTGAAGACCAGGTTATTGTTTAGTACTTCTCACCATCCCCAAACTGATGGGCAGACAGAAGTCACTAACAGAACACTAGGGAAGATCTTAAGGAGCATTGTTTCTAAGTCATTAAAAGATTGGGACCTCAAGCTAGCACAAGCTGAATTTGCCTTCAACAGAGCTCCCTCCAGCAGCACAGGTAAAAGTCCTTTTGAAACAGTTTATGGCACTAATCCTCTCATGCCTACAGACCTAGCACCAGTCAAAGGAAACAAGGCAAGCTATGATGCAAAGAAAAGAGTTGAGCAAATGATACAGATTCATGAGCAAGTCAAGAAGCAGATTGAAAGGTCCAATGAGTTGTACAAAGCTAGGTCCAAGGGGCCTAAGAAAGCAAGGGAATTCAAGGCAGGGGATCTTGTATGGTTGCATTTAAGAAAAGAGAGATTTCCAGACAAGAGGAGAAACAAGCTCATGCCAAGGGCTGATGGACCATTTGAGATATTGGAGAAGATAGGCACCAATGCTTACAAGGTGGATCTACCAGGAAGCTATGGTGTACATGGTACTTTCAATGTTGGAGACCTGAGTCCCTACCATGGTGAATCAGATGATGAAGGTGAGGAAGATTTGAGGGCAAATCCTTTTCAAGAAAAGGAGGTTGCAACGGGAGTATGTGACCAAGCCAAGACACGAGCCATGACACGAGCTCAAGACAAGACACAAACTCAAGACAAGACTCAAAACAACAACCTACATTCAGACAACACCATGACCAGCTATGACAATGTTCTATTCAGTCCAAGCCACAACCACTTCAAGCCTGCTAAGACAACACCACCACAACCAGAACAAAGCCTAGCCATCCACTTCCCAAGACTAGGCCACAACAAAGCTCAGCCAACAGCCCAACAAACCCAACACAACAAAAACAGCCCCCAGCCAAAAACAGCCTATCACAGCCTTTCTAAACAAGGTCCATGGGGCCCCACACAATCAAACAAGCCTAACCAACCCTCAAACCTATGTCTTGGGAAGGTCCTCTACAACTTTCCCCAGGACTTCCCCTCCCCAGAAACAAACACACAAAAAGTTAGCTTAGGGACAACTTCAGACTGTCCAGATTTCAGCCTTTTTGCAGTAGTTAACATGTCACTATCAAACTTTCCTTTTATGATCAAACAAACTCGAGGGCCTTTTAGAAGGACCTTTGGCATCCATCCCACTTCAGTTGAGCTCAAGAATCAAGCTCAGAAGTCCACCCCTCCACCAGTTTCAACCCCAACAAACCAATTAAGGCAGATTGTCCTATTAGAACTACTTTTCTACTTTATTGCTTTATGCTGAACAATGTAGCTGTTATTTCTGTTTCTTTTGCAAACCCATTGTGGCCCTAGGATGTAATGAACGAATAGGATGTAATGTCCTTGCCTATATAAGGCCTTTTCCTTATGAATGAAAGACAGATTTGAAGTAAAATATAAAACTGAAACCTTGTTTCTGTTGCATCTCTTGGCTGTGTGCTTGAGACAACTTCCTTTGCTGTGTGCTTGGAAGTGAGCTTGGGTCCTTAGCTGTGTGCTGGGATCAAGGTTCAACCCTCAACCATTGGCTTTGTGCTTTGGTTAAGGTCCTATCCTTGTTCTTTAACAATCAATTCAAACAGAAACAGAGTACTTGCAAGTGTCTTAATCTTAGCTCAGTTTGTCATTGTTTAGTTGTCTTTTCTGAATAGTTTCAGTGCATAAATCCTATTAAAGCCTCATAAAACCCCATAAAGTGTGAGCATAATTGCCAAATTAAAGAAGAATTTGGAATCCAATGCTGAGCCTCTCCACGAGGCTAAGTAGTTTGCCAAAGTTGTCGCACCACGAGGCTACCATTTTTTCCTTTGACGCTTCCTCTTCTTCCTTGCTTTCGTACTTTGACTCATTGTTTTGGGCTTTGACTTGTCTTTAATCCACAAGCTTTTAACTCTTATTAACCCATTATTTGTCATGAATTAAGACCAAGGAATAAGTGTAAAAATGTCCAAGTCACTTCCAAAACTCGGAATGCGATTCTTGAACATGGCACCTACACATTAAACAGGAATCGCGTAGAAACACATCCAAACAATGCAACTACTACCAAAATGCATTAATGATCTAAAATAAATATTAATAACATATATCAAGGCTATAGTAGCTAAGAATTAGGTTGGTAAATATGGTATAAAACCGTCACATCAAATTCTCCCACACTTATATCTTACTCGCCCTCGAGTAACCTCAACTAGACTAAGGACACATTCACACTTTCAATCACGAGTTAACAAGTTCTAATAGAGAAATGCAAGTTGAAATGAAAGATTTAGGAAACCGTAACAAATGCATTAGACATTAAGCCAACTCTACAAAGAATCAAGTTCAACAAAGAGTGCCTTGTCAAGCCTAATAGGTTAGTAAACATTAAAACCCGCCACAACAATCACTCAAACTTCGATCAATCAACATGGAGAACTTTATTTGGGTAGATTTGTTCTTTTGAGCACAATATACTTCACTTTGGGTATTTGAAACATTTGATTTCACTTGGCAACGTTAGGAACTCCATCGATTTGGTAGATGTGTCAATGCAATCTCAATCCACTAAAATCACCATATGTTCCACCTCGAGACTCGATCCTTTGGATCCAAACTCTTAGTGAAATCAACGAATTGAGCTCCATAATCGTCATCTTTTAAATTAACACGGGAGTCGTTCCTTAGCAAGAATGACAACAAGCATGGGATGTCAACATGTAAATAAATTTATTTCAACTTAATAGACATTTTTCTTTTGTCCTTGAACACAAATTTTTCAACCATAGAGCAAAAATAACATGGCTCTTGGAAACATAGTTTCCCATACCCACTTCGTAACATGAGAACAATCCACTTTATTTGTGATTTTTTTTCATTTTGATTTTTTTATTTTGTGATTGATTTTGTTTGTTTTTGTTTTGTTTTTGGAATAATAGAGGATATGTTGATCAACCTACATTTTTGTGACAATCAGGACCATCAAAGGCATGTTCACACCACTAGGGGTCCAAGCTGAACTCCAAGTTGAACTCAACTTGTCAAAATAAGCACAAGTATTAACCATGCAAGTGTTAAAACACCTAATTCAAATATGTGAGCTACAATTCTAAATTAGAAAATATCAACTACATTCATGAAAAAGTAATGTAATTCCACCATGTTTATTACTAAAATACAACTACAAGACTAAATGTAACTAAAATGAAACTATAGACCACCACAATGAGCTAAAACCCTTCCCCCACACTTGACATGACATTGTCCTCAATGACAAAATAATGGATGGGAGAAAAAGAAAAAGGGAGGGTATAGAAACTACCGAGCAAAAGAGAGCCTCCAAACATAGCTTGAAAATGTGCTCTCATCATCATCCATTTAGCATCAATTGGTGGACTCAAACTACTTAATTCAAAATCAAATGCACACATTGAAACATAAAAACCGGGTTGCCTCCCGTAAGCGTTGATTTAACGTCCCACACGACGCATGTTCAAGCTTAAGAACCAAGTATGGGGTCACACATCACTACCCCTTCAATAAGAAAAATATCATTCAATTAAGAGCGGAACATGTCAATGCTCTTTGGAGAAGATCATACAAGATAGAAAAAGAGGTGGTTAAGACATTATAACAAATTATAATACAAAGAAACCATACACGACTCATAATCATATAAGCATGAACATCATACTCATCATGTCCTTTGGGTATTTCATAAATAATCAGAAACTCATGGTATGTTTCTTTATAAAATTGGGTCATCTTTACCAAGTTGCTCTTTTTCCCACTCCAATAAAAAGTGTCATCCAAATCCCATAAGATATCACCCAAGTCACCACCCAAAGCTTTGTCATCAAATTGCGGGGGTAAGTTAAAATCTACTTTGGGTTCACTATAAGACAGAGTGCACAAATCAAAGTCATTACTCTCTCCCGCATTATAAATTTGAGTACTCACATCAAGAATAAGAGACATAGGGCAAACATTATTTTTCACAACATCACTTGCACTCGATTCAAGGCTCGGTGAGGTGTCAAAGCAAGGATAAAGTTTAAGAGTAGAAGTGGTTATTTCTATTTGTCGGGAATTCTCCAACAAGAGATCAAGAACATCCCATTTTTCTTCATGTCTTAAATAAAAGAAACCACCCTCACATTTTACTTGCACATCTATTTGAGTCTCTTAGTTGAAATTATAGTAACCCCAAATCCAAAATCCTTGACTCTTGCCTAAATATGGGTGATTATCAAGTACATCTCGAGCCTTTCAAAGTAGTGATGAATTAATTCATGCTCTTGTTGGAGGAAATAGAAAAACATTTTCTAAACTAAAATACACAAGACTCTTAATTAAAACAATATTTACAAGAATCTTACACAAGGACACAAAAAACAATTGTCTTCCCCGGCAATGACGCCAAAATTTGGCTAGACTTGTCGTGAGTCTCCAAATTAGTATTTTTATCCACTACAAACTCAATCTAGTAGTAAGGGTAAGTCGGGGTCGATCCCACAAGGAAGGTCTCTGTTAAACGTGTGTTATGTAAATATTTCTAAGGTAACCAAATTGGAAATTTGTGGTTTGAGTCTAATCTAGCAAAGTAATATTAAAAGATTGTAGTAAATCAAATTCTAAAAAGGTCTTGGGTCTTACAATCTCCACAAATGAGTTAGGTTTGATCATTGACTCTTTTAGATTCTAATCACTCTTAAATACTTTGTTGTGAAAACATATGTTTCTACTTCTCCTTATTTTTTATTTATTCACTGCGAAAAGCGCACATAAACAACCCTTATGGTAATGACAATCTAGTCCAAGCGTATCGAAATTCAATCATAACATGGATTATAATTAGAGAAGCCAACAAAGATGAACAAATGCATACAAAATCGATTTTACACTTTAATTCATATGATAAATATTCTCCTACAATTCAACAACGATGAAAAGCATACAAATTGATGAGCTATAGATGCTACCAATGTCTAGGCAAGTGAACAAAAGATTCAAATTCCTAAATTAGCAATCGCTTACAAATAAGACAAACTAGGAGAACAAACTAGCAAGCACTATCAATAATCATAATAATAAATTGAGAATATAATTTCATATTTAAGAGGTAAAAATATAGAGTAAAGAGTCATACAAAATACTAATTAATTTGCTTCAATTGCTTGACCCAAGATGAGGAAGTTAGCCTTCCATACAAAAAGTCACTAGTAGAAAAAACATCATTTGCAGCTCCTAAAAATAGGCTATTTGCGGCGTTTTGCTTTAGCAGCAAATAGGGGGGCCGCAAATAAATCATTCATTTGCGGCTCCTAAAAAAAGCTGCAAAAAGGACCTTCTATTTGCGGCGTTTTTTTAAAAAAGGAGCCGCAAATAGCGTTTTATTTGCGGCGTTTTTTATTAAAAGGAGCCGCAAATAGATAATTTCAAAAAAATATATATATATATTCGAGGCGTTCCTTAAGAAGCAATCATAAATTATGATTAATTAAACTAATGTTCTATATATAAATAAATCAAACTTCGCCGTCATACAAGATTTATAAATAATACAAGTGATTTGAAAGAAATTCAACCTATAAGTTTTAGGATTTAACTAAATATTCTAGACATTAATTTACACTTGGCAATGCGATAAAACTTCATAATTCTCTGAGGTGACGACAACGGCGATGTTTGCTGGTGTGTATTTAACCCTTCCACGAAATCTTCAATTTGAGGGCTTATTGATGGCTATAATAGCGTAATCATGCGTTAAACACAAATAATGGAAAATAAATAAAAGTGAAATACTAACTCATCTAAGTAATTTAACTTGTCTATATAAAGTACAAAGGAGCATGCTATGCCTGTTGATCAGTTTCCTAATTTTTGTCCCAAGAAAGTGTAAAAGAAGTGTGGTTGAGCAATTTCAATTCATTGGTTCAGCTTACAATCAACAACAAGGATTATTTTGTTGCTAAATAACTTATAGCTAACATACGATACGACTCCTCATAAATGAGATAGTTAATAACAAAAGCCTTGACGAGAGCCGTCAGTCTTACCGATTTCATACTAAGGAAGAAACATCAATACTGAAAAAGATAGAAGGAACAAATATCTTTAGCAAGACAAAAAAACAAAATAGTATAAACACTACTGCATTTGAAACCCAACATGGCTTGACTATCATATCAAATCTCACTTAGACAACTTTTGAGCATGTAGCTCCTCATAATCTCATAGCCTCCCTGATTACATAGATATTTGGCACATTTAAAGAAGCTCAACACTTTCAGATAGAGCACAAGGCAACACTATTTATAGCAAAAACAATATCACAAATCTGGAATGCATTCAAGAGTGAGAGTTTTGTAACAAGACAATCATTTAGACATGTACGGAAGAGAATTCGGGATAAAAATCACTAACATAGAAACTATTGATTGATACAAAATAAAAGGCTAAAATATAAGAAGTAGGCTTAAATGAGTTGATAATTGATGAAATGGAAGTGGATTACCTGTTAACATAGAGACAATATTACCGTTACAAAAAAATTAAGAACATGCGTATAGCTGCTGAAATTCTGTACAACGGCATATGTCAACAAACACCACCAGCACATAATCAAACAACAGCAGCACATCTTGGTAGGTCAAGACTGTAGAATAAGCATATACTGAACAGAAATTACATAGCGATCTAAATGATGAAAAAGACAAATAGAAGCTGGTAAACTAAACATAAAATTGTTGTGCAAACGACTAAGGCATAACCGAGCCTAGATCCTTTCGAGCAACTGGAGGGTCTAGTACTCCTCTTACCAACAAAGGAAGGGGATAAATTGATGGTGTATGTAACACTTTAATCCTCACTTCATAGTTAAAAGAGGTACCGGAGGATTACCCTCTATACAGTAAGGTCAACTACATCAGCAACAAACCATTAAGTTTTGCCATTAGTATCTAAATCATTAAGTTTGACACATGTAATAATTATTTTGGTTGCACTATATTCTTCTTGAACTGCAGTAATACACTTGATATCAGACAAACTGAACTAAACAATGACCATAAAAATGACTGTAATACTTATCAGGTTTAGTCTTTTTAACATATTTTTTACAAACTAAATAGATTAATGGTCATAGTTGACATTGTCGAAGCAGCAGATAAAAGTCATTAATTGAATGTGAAGCTACTAGTCCATAGTTAATTTCAAATGCTAAACACATACAAATTGGATGAAGCAAACATTTGTGAGGCCTTGAGCACATGATCAAACACAAGCATCCGTTTATCTTCTCTGCTACAGACTAGAATAGGAAGAAGCAAGAATTATAAATAGTTACAGACTAAAAAGCGTAACTAATTCACAAAGAGTTATCCTCAAACAGAAAACACACACATGAGGACTTAGCACAAGAAGGGAACCTGTATACGTACCACTTTCCCGTGTTCAGCTTTTCAGGAAGTATTACACAAAAAATGGCTTGTACAAAGCATTTGGACCTGAAGCCAAAACAAACAAATAGAAAAAGTTCAGTTTGCTTTGTCAAATACAGTAGGTATGTTACTAAAAAAGAAGTAAAAAGTTAAATAAAAAACACCGAGAGTATCATATGAAGGAACTGAGATAAATGAATAAGTTGTGCACGCATGATCCATAACCAACCATTCTGGTCTATGTATAAGATAATGTCCAACTCTCATTCCCTATCAGAAACTCGTATGAATATAAGGACATGGAAAATATGGTGAAATAGAATGTAACGAGTTCATAATGTGAACTAATAGACTTTACAGCTAAACTTCAGAAAGAATGGCTAAGGAAATGTGATTGAAACTTACCAATTTACAAACTCAGAGCCTACTAAATAACAAGAAAAATATACATTTACCTAAGATGTAAAGAAATAGTATATCTTAGTCAAAAAGATCACCGGTCCAAAAACACAAAGATATCAATTGTAATAAATAAAAGAGCGATCTTTGCAAACATGAGAAAGAAGAAAGTCCAACATTATTTAAGTCGGCAAGACTAACTAGTAGTATAAGCGTCAAATGACAGTCCTTCAAATTAGATTGAAGTCATTGAACCAAGAATCTAAATATAACGATAATGAAATAACAACCCCTCAAATAATACTACAAGCTAAAGACAGATTTTAATAAATAAATAAAAAAACCAATTTCACAAGCTTTAACCCTAATTATCAAATCTTCACAAGAGATTGTAATAAGTTGATAAAAGAAACTACCAGCGTTTTCAAAGGCATTGGTTAGACAGGACTTGATCCTTTGCCACAAACTTTGCCGAGTACCCTTTCAAGTGTGTTAAAGCAGTATGTGTCTTAAGTTCATTCCCTTTACATTCAAACGATGAATCAAACAGCAAAGTATAAAACTACGAATTCCATCAACATAACTAAATCTATAACAACTGCCTATCCATTATTCCGCATAAATCCCATAAACATTCCATCAAATTAAAATTATCCAGAAACAAAAGAAAACATCTGAATATTTCAAAGATATCAAAGACGCTCTATCAACACAATTGAATAACATGAAATATGATTGAAAAATTTAGCATAAAATTAATGATAAGAGTAAGATAAAAGACAAAAGCAAACATGAAATCAATTTTCTCGTAATTCTATACAAAAATCAAAACCCTAAATCAAAAATAAAAGCAAATGATTCTAATACTTACAGTCGAACAAACCCTGACGGATCGAGAGAGAAATAAAAATAAAATTACAACGTATGATTTTCCAGAATTGAAAGAATAAGCAGTAGAGGAGTCGAAATAGAAAATTGAAAATCAGATAAACCTTAAAATAGAACTGAATAAAAAAAACCCTAATTTGGATCAACCTTAATCATATAATCTAACCAATTTAGTTCTAATGCTTCAACACCATAAACTAAAGCTATATTTACGGAATTAAATAACATCATGCAACATCGTATTAGCACATAATAAAATTACCCATAGATTTTAATTAAATTAAATGAAATTAGGAACGAATTGTACCAATTTATCAAGAAGGACCAACCTGTTGACGAAGACGGATGGTGAACATGCGTCTGGACAACGGCGGAGATGGAGCAGAGAGGACAGAGGGTGTTGGGTAAGTTTAATGAAGGAGAGTGAGAGAATGTGTACTGTAATTGTATTGATAATTGAGGGTAAGTTACTAAGTAATGAAGGAGAGAGGACGGAGGGTGTTGGGCACTTTTCTTGTTTTTGTAAATTATAAAAAAGCCCTCCAATTTGAGGCGTTTATTGAGAAAAACGCCTCATATGAGTTATTTGCGGCGGTTTTTAATAAAATGCCTCAAATAAATGTTTGTTTTTTTAAAGAAAAATGAAAACATTGAACTCTATATGCTGCTATTTGACAAAAACGCCTCAATTGATGAGCCGCAAATAAATATTTTTCTACTAGTGAGTATTCACTAAAATAAACTAGGAATTATTTTGTGTTTTGTAATGATTAAGAGATGGAAGAATATATATCTAAAGTTATCAACAATCATGTCCTTTTAAAGGTCTTGAAAGAGCATCTTCATAAATCCTATTAAAGCCTCATAAAACCTCATAAAGTGTGAGCATAATTGTAACAACCCGAAAAGTACCCAATTTTTCTAGTAAAATATCTTACGAATACTTTTCAGCAAAACTTGAGTTTTAAAATAGAATTTGTTGTTTCGAGTAGTATTTTGAAATTCCGAGTTCGTATTTGGAATTTTTGAGAGATTCCATGAGAATCCCGTTTTTAAGTCAACTTTGACTTTCGTTGACTTTTTCCGACTCGCCTTGTAATTTTGAAGACCGAAATTTTATTTAAAAAAAATAAAATTTTTAATTTATTTTTATTAAGATTTATTTAGATTTATGATAATTTAATATAATTATTTTGAATTTATTCGGAATTTAAAGAATAACTTTTACGGTTTAACCCGAACATCATTTAACTATTCCCGAGTCATCGTAAATCCCGAAACAAACCCGAAACTCGACTTTGGCATGAGTCACACGCCCATGTCATCCTTTTCCACTCACATTTTCTTTTATTTTGATTAATCTAATAATAATATCTTAGATATTTATTACTTTATCGATCCGTCAACGAAAATTACGCAAATCGTTTACAAAACAGATCCGATTCCTCTCATTTCTCACGGCTCCTCTCCTCTCTAATAGGGCTAGATATTTTCATTTCTTTTCATTAATATAACATAATATCTAGATATTTAATTTAATTAACTTAATATTTAATTAATTATCTTATTATAATAATAAAACTCGAGTCAATTCTGTAACAACAATTTCAAAACCCGACTCCATACTCCCTCTATATTTACACGGCACTCACCCATCATTACTCACCAACAACCTTTTCATTTTACAACAAATCAAATTAAGATCAAATTAATCGTTCTTCAACGTTCTTCATTCGTTCTTGAGCGTTCTTCATCCGTTCTTGAGCAAAATCATCATAAAACCTTCATTTCTTAATTAAATCCGTCCTAACTTATATTTCTAGAATCTCCTCTTCGCTCTCCATCTGCAAGTACGGTTTAATTTCAAATCCGACAAAATCGTTTTCAACATTTAATTATGGAAAATCAAGTTTAAATTCTAATAATGTTTTTCTTGTCATTTCTTATAGGGGAAGATTTTGAAGACGAGTTTGGTGACTCGGATATTTTGGGTGAAGATTAGTAGACGGGTTTCTTAGTTTTATACTTCTTATTTTGGTGCTAATTGATCTTGCTAGCTAAGGTAACGATTTCGAGTTACTCGACGATTTAATGTTACATAGCTTTTGTTTCTTTTGTTTTTGGTTCATCTTTTGTTTTTGTTCATGTTATTATGATTTATGGATTTTTTTTGTAGTAACATGATAAGAATTATGATTTTGGTATTGTATGGAATTTTTAATATGTTTAGTGTTCTTGATGAATTTGGATGATTGTTCATAATAATGATTTTTGTATGATGATGGTTGAATTGGATGTTTAAAAATGGATGTTGTTAATTAAAAACATGTTAAAATTTATTTGGAATTGGGGTTGTTTGAACCGTGGGGTAAGGCCGGAAAAACCAGCCCAAACCGGCCGGTTCAGGCCCGGTTCAGGCCGGTTCAGGCCGGTCCTGGTCCGGTCTGGATTGGTCCGGATTTGGTCCGGTGGTGTTGTGTCGATGTTTGATTGTTTGGTTGTTGTTTTGACGGGTTTTAAATATGTTAAGCATGCGGGAAAATATTAAGAAACGATTTTAGAATTTTTAATAAAAACAGCCCAAATTAGCCAAATCAGCCCGTGGGCCCAGTCCAGGCCCATGTGAAGTCCGGCCCAAATCAGGCCGTGGGTCCCTCACTTAGTCTTGTGACGGTTTTTGAGTTATTGCCATTTTATCGTGTTTTGTAATATTTAGCAAGTGGAAAATATTAATAAGTAAAATATTTAATTAAAAAGGTTTTTCATAAAATTATTATTTCTCACATGTTAGAAATTATAATACGAGATTATAGTAAATTTCATATCCTTTAAGGCAAGCGGGTTTTAGTAAAATTTAATAATTCACATGTTAGAAGTTTTAATAAAATAACATGTAATGAATATGTTGATTTTTATGTCTAAGTCTAATTGGTAAAGACTCTGTTTCTAGCCGGTTTGACCAAACGGGTTTGGTCAAACTAAGATCTAGTCAGCCCCGTTTGACTGATGACCCGTCGCGGGACTCGGGTCGGGGATTTGTCTTCAGGTAAAGTTTTATTTTAATGAATGAATGAATAAGCCTTAGTAGATATGAGGCGATATGATATTTGAATATGATTTTTATATATGCAATTAGTCAAATGATAGGAAGTTTTTCCCGTGACTGTTTGATTGTATGATATGTGTCGTGTTGACTAAGTACCCATAGAGAATTATGAGTATATGGCGTCTTGACCATTCTAATTCTAAATGAGTAGCTTGGACCATGACATTG
>JAIUZE010071465.1:0-38542 GCA_022085475.1 Heliosperma pusillum | reverse complement strand
GGACCTTAGAAGATTTTAATTGAATTTGAATAATTGGGAGTTGTTACTCGATGTGTCATGCTTATGAAATATTTTTGGTAGAAATTGGATGATTGAAAATGTTGAGAGTATATTACACTCTTTTGAGGATTAGTTTGCTTGTACAGTTAGTGTGGTCAGGTTGCGATCGACATTCGAATTGTTTTTGTGAATCATTCCTCTCTTTTCTCTCTGTCTATTCGATTTATTCTTTCGAATATTCCGTTCCTTCGATCGATTATCATCTCTTATAGATAACTTACTAGAAGCTTTAGTTAGAAATTTTAGGCATAGATAGTAGAGTTATTGCCGTTATTTTAGAATTTTTGAACTAAAAGCTTTTGGAAATGTTTGATGATTTCAAATAGTTTTACCGTCAAGGAGTGTTGAGACTTGTTATTGGAGCCGTTCGATAACTAGTTTTCTCATTTATTGATGCGAAAATGTATCTTTTAAAGTCTTTGATTTGGACGACGAGGTTTTTGACGGCCGACGAGAACCTTCCGTCCTATTGATAAGACCCTATATTCTTATTACAAGTATATTTTTAACAGTTTTGAAATAGACCTACATATATGTTACTTTCCTTCTTCTAAGTTTCGAGGCCGAAACTTTTTAAAAGGAGGGATGATTGTAACAACCCGAGAAGTACCCAATTTTTTCTAGTAAAAATATTTACTAACACTTTTCAGCAGACTTAAGTTTTTAAAATAGAATTTATTGTTTCGAGTCGTATTTTGGAATTCCGAGTTCGTATTTGGAATTTCTGAGAGATTTCATGAAAAGACCGTTTTTAGTCATCTTTGACTTTTCTTGACTTTCAAGGCGTCTTTGACTTTTCTTGACTTTTAAAGTCGTCATTGACTTTTCTTGACTTTTAAGTCGTCATAAACTTTTCTTGACTTTTAAGTCATCTTTGACTTTTCTTGACTTTTAAGTCGACTTTGAATTTCGTTGACGTTTTCCGACTCACCTCGTAATTTTAAAGACCGAAATTTTATTTTGAAAAATAATAAATTTAATTTATTTTTATTAAGATTTATTTGAATTTATGATAATTAAATATAATTATTTTGAATTTATTCGGAATTAAAGATAATTAAACTTTATGATTTAACCTCCAAAGTTCATTTAACTATTGCCCGGGTCAAACTTAAGCCCGAACACCGACTTTGACAGGAGTTCATACGCCGCCATGTCACTTTTTTTCCACCTCATATTGATCTTTTAATTAATATGATTAAATAATAAAATATCTAAGAATTTGTAACTTTATCGGCTGTCAACTTAACTCCGCTCAGAATCGCGTAAAAAACAGACCCGATGTGCCTACCATTTGTTCAAACGTTCTCTTTGTCCCCTCTTAAGCCTTGATATTTTCTTTCTTTTCATTACTCACCAACAACTTTTCATTTTACAATCAATCAAATTAAGATCTAATTAATAATTCTTCATCGTTCTTCATTCGTTCTTCGTCGTTCTTCATTTGTTCTTCGTCGTTCTTGAGCAAAATCATCATAAAACCTTCATTTCTTAATTAAATCCGTCCTAACTTATATTTCTAGAATCTCCTCTTCGCTCTCCATCTTCAAGTACGGGTTAATTTCAATTCCGTCAAAATCGTTTTCAACACTTTAATTATGGAAAATCAAGTTTTAAATTCTAATAATGTTTTTCTTGTCATTTCTTATAAGGGGAAGATTTGGAAGACGAGTTTGGTGACTCGTATATTTTGGGTGAAGATTAGTAGACGGGTTTCTTTACTTCTTATTTTGAGTGCTACTTGATTTTGCTAGCTAGGTAACGATTCCGAGTTACTCGACGAATATATGTTACATAGCTTTTGTTTCTTTTGTTTTTGGTTCATACTTTTAGTTTTTGTTCATGTTGTTGTTATTTATGGATTTTTGGTTGTATCATGATAAGTAGTTGTTTTTATCATGTTGTATGGATTTATAATAAGTTTAGTGTTCTTGACATATTTTTATGATTTGTCATAATCATGATTTTTGTAAGATGATGGTTGAATTGGATGTTTAAAAATGGATGTTGTTAATTAAAAACATGTTAGAATTTATTTGGAAATGGGTGTTGTTTGAACCGTGAGGAGGGGCTGGAAAACCGGACCCAAACCAGCCGGTTCAGGCCGGTTCAGGCCCGGTCCAGACCGATCTGGGTTGGTCCATGGTGGGTCCGGGTTTTGGTCTTTGGGTTGTGTCGATGTTTGATTGTTATGTTGTTGTTTTGACGGGTTTTAATTATGTTAAAGCATGCGGGAAATATTAAGAAACGGTTTTTAGTAAAATCGATTAAAAGCCAAAACAGCCAAAACCAGGCCGTGGGGCCCAGTCCAGGCCCGTGTCAAATCGGCCCAAATCAGCCCGTGGGTCCCCTTACTTAGACTTGTGACGGTTTTTGAGTTATCGTCATTTTATTGTGTTTTGTAATATTTAGCAAGTGGGAAATGTTAATAAGTAAAATATTTGATTAAAAAGGTTTTTCATAAAATTATTATTTCTCACATGTTAGAAATTATAAGACGAAATCGTAGTTTAATTTAATATCCTTTAAGTCAAGCGGGTTTTGGTATGATATAATAATTCACCTGTTAGAAGTTAATAAAATAACATGTAATGAATATGTTGACTTTTATGTCTAAGTCTATGTGGTAAAGACTCTGTTTCTAGCCGGTTTGATCAAACGGGTTTGGTCAAACTAAGATCTAGTCAGCCCCGTTTTGACTGATGACCCGTCGCGGGACTCGGGTCGGGGATTTGTCTTTAGGTAATGTTTTATTTAAATGAATGAATGAATGAGCCTTAATAGATATGAGGCGATATGATATTTGAATATGATTTTTATGCAATTAGTCACATTATAGGAAGTTTTTCCCGTGACTGTTTTTATGATATGGTTGGTGGTTTCGGTGTGACTAAGTAGTACCATTAGAGAATTATGAGTATTTGGCGTCTGACCATTCTATGCGCTAAATGAGTTAAGCTTGGACCATGACATTGATAGGCCTACTCTTTAACGAGCATATGGAGTTCACTGCTTGATAGCTTTTGTGTCTCGGCTTGGTGGGTTTATATCCAAGTCGGGGCATGGCTGCCTGATCCGTTTTGGGACTGGAGTCAGCTTAAGTACTAGCCATCTCTGCTAGGGGGTCGCCTAGTAGAGTTTCTCATAGACGGTTATGTCATGGGACGGGGAACGGAATAGCTGTTGTCGCTAGGTCTGATCAGTCTAGGACTAGGATGTTTTCCTACCTTGTGGTATAGCCTCGAGTTACAGAAGGCGACTATTGACGGTTCAAAAACTTATTGCCTGTTGTAGACGTATTGGTCTTTCATGTTGTATTGATTCTATGGTTTTAGAAGGTGAGATGCAAGCGGATTAAGATTGATAGAGTTTGGATTACCGATTGTTACTGATTCACATGATTACTGATTGATTAGGTTTGAGGGTATCATTGTGCCATTTGTTAACGGTAACTCTGCGCTTAGGCTACCGCTTCATGCATACACTCTTATTATAGATGATATCAGATTCACATGATAGATTTCAACATCCTCTGCTAGGTTATATGTTAGTTATTTGTTCATAACATGAAAAATATATCATATATATGTTAAGTTTGTATTTCATATACATTGCTTTTATGTTATTCATGTTTAATTAAATCGACGTTTCGTGGTGGGAGAACTCGGAGTTACTCCCCACTGACTGTGGCTTCCGTGTTTATATTTAATGCGGTTGGCAGGTTTGTGATGCATACTTTGGGTACATTGACGAGCTAGCGAGCGAAGTAATTACCTTGGACCTATATTCGGTTCTTAGGATTGTATACTATTATACACTCTTTTGTTTTTGTATTTATACGGGAGATATGTCTCCCGTTTCAGATACTTTTTATTGTATAATATTATTTCCGTATTTGTTATGAACCTTTTTATTTAAGACACCTTCTTATGATGAATATATTTAATAATAGGTTCCGGTTTTAAAATGTACCGATTTTCACTAAAGTGAACCTATTAGAAACGTATTCTCATCTTTTATTTATTTAAATTATTTTTTTTCTTTCCGCAAATTTGAGGGTGTCACATATAATGCTCTCTCTCTTATTAAAATAAATTTAAGGAATATATTTTATTATAAATTCTTTTACCGTTTGACGATGATAGCGTTATTAGATTATCGTCTCAAAGTCGGATTAAATTCTAGGTTACGTGACAGTTGTACCGCTACTAATTTCCCATTTTAGTTCTTATTATTTTATTCTTTATAATACTTTATTATTATTATCTTTCAATTTCCCTTTTTATTTTATTTGATGATTTTACGGGTATTACAAAACCCCTATTGGCAGTCCTAATCCTCATCCCAACTCTCGTTTCTAAGACGGAATTTGACTAATACAAATAATTGTTCATGGCCACTAAACAAAGTTATAGAATTTGACACAACCAAAGGAAGAAACAAACTAGGTGGTTCTATTGGTATCGATTCTTCTTTTAATTCATTATAACTAGTAAATCATTTCAATACTTCAATTTTATTTATTATATCTACAAAATGATAATCTTACATTAATAGATTAATTCTAAATAATTAAATAAATTAATAGGAAAATGATAAGCAAAACTAAACTACGAAATAAAGGTGCTACGATGATTAAGGTGATCAAGATTATACTAGTAACGATTCTAATGATGAATTTTATGGTGATTATTATATGATTAGGCAAAGTACAATATGACATATTAAACGATAATTTGGTTTCAACGAGATTACTTTTATGTGGATTTCCTACCAACAATAATACAAAAACAAGACTAATGAGATTATAGTTCATGATGTCGGAAATTGCATAAATAAAGGATAGAGAATTACCGAGATTGGAATGCAAATTATTTAAGGAAGAAAGCAAATAACAAATATTCAACCCAATATAAAGACAAATGCTTATAAAAACAGTAGAGAAATACTTAAGATTGCATAAACTATAAACTAAAACTTATATGAAATGTGTTGTAAGTTATTGTGTAAATTGTATATTGTATGCTAAGTTGTTGTGATGATCCTTGGCTTTTATAGGGCTGCTTGGCTGCTGCATTTCGTCCAAATTCATACCCTAGGCAAAGCCTTAAAACACTCCATTAAAGCTTGGTAGAAGAAGAGCCAAGAGACGTTCATCAGCAAACATACCCAATCGGGTATGTGGTAATCCGATCGGGTATGTAACCCTGATAGATTTTTCCGTCTCTTCCAATTTCGTCTTTGGGCACGGAATCCTATGCCTTGGTCTTGGTCAATGTAACACGTAATTGGGCTTGGGCTAATCTTCCTTTGACTTGGGTTGATGTTTTCCTTTGAGAAACAAAGGCAAAGTCCAAGATGAATCCATTTGAGGAAGGATGTAGCGGAACCGTAGTCAAGTCGTGAATTTGCTATCATCGGTTCCTCGAAAACTCGTATTCTAGTGCCTTTGCTCCATAAAGTAAGAAAATATAGCAAAACCGCTTCATTTCCTATAAAACGAGACAAACCACGCAAAACAACTAGAATAGCAATATTAGCTCGTTAATCACTTAACAAAGTGCATAAATCGTATAGAAATCGAGCTAAAACGGGGGATAAATCAGTACAAATTATCACTTATCACATGCATATGATATATTCAATTAAAGCACATTATCAAGTAAGCACATGTCATTATCAAAACTATAAAATAGGTCCAACAAATTCCCCTTTTTTGATGATGACAAGTCTAATATGATTTCTAATAACAATGTGTGTAACAACCCGAAAAGTACCCAATTTTTCTAGTAAAATTTCTTAAGGATACTTTTCAGCAAGGTTAAGTTTTGAAAATAGAATTTATTGTTTCGAGTCGTATTTTGAAATTCCGAGTTCGTATTTGGAATTTCTGGGAGATTCCATGAGAATCCCGTTTTTAAGTCGTCTTTGACTTTTCTTGACTTTTAAGTCGTCTTTGACTTTTCTTGACTTTTTAAGTCGCCTTTGACTTTTCTTGACTTTTTAAGTCGTCATTTACTTTTCTTGACTTTTAAGTCATCTTTGACTTTTCTTGACTTTTTAGTCGACTTTGACTTTCGTTGACTTTTCCGACTCACCTCGTAATTTTAAAGACCGAAATTTTATTTTGAAAAATAATAAATTTAATTTAGTTTTATTAAGATTTATTTGAATTTATGATAATTTAATATAATTATTTAGAATTTATTCGGAATTAAAGAATAACTTTTACGGTTTTAACCCGAACGTCATTTAACATTCCCGGGCAACTAAGTCCCGAACCCGACTTTGACATGAGTCACACGCGCCATGTCACTTTTTTTCCCACTCATATTAGATCTTTTAATTAATATGATTAAACTAATAAAAATATCTAAGATATTTGTAACTTTATCGGTCTGTCAACTTAAACTCCGCAAATCGCGTAAAAACAGACCCGATTCCTCTCCATTTCACACGTCTCTTTTTCCCCTCTTAAGCCTTGATATTTTCTTTCTTTTCATTACTCACCAAAAACTTTTCATTTTACAATCAATCAAATTAAGATCTAATTAATCATTCTTCATCGTTCTTCATCGTTTCTTCGTCGTTCTTCATTTGTCTTCGCTCGTTCTTGAGCAAAATCATCATAAAACCTTCATTTCTTAATTGAAATCCGTCCTACACTCTATTTATAGAATTCCTCTTCGCTCTCCATCTTCAAGTACCGTTTAATTTCAAATACGAACCACAAATCGTTTCAAACATTTATTATGAAAATCAAGTTTAAATTCTAATAATGTTTTTCTTGTCATTTCTTATAAGGGGAAGATTTTGAAGACGAGTTTGGGTGGACTCGTATTATATTTGGGTGAAGATTAGTAGGACGGGTTTTTATTTATCTTATTTTTGGGGGGTACTTGATTTTGCTAGATAAGGGGTAACGATCCGAGTTACTCGACGAAATTACTTTTACATATTCTTTAGTTATTAGTTTATATTATTGTTACTTATGATTTTTAAGTAGTAACATGATAAGTAGGTATTTTTATTATGTTGTATGAATAATTAGCATGATTAGTGTTCTTGACATATTTGAATGATTTGTTTATAACCATGATTTTAGTATGCATGATGGTTGAATTGATTGTTAAAAATGGATGTTGTTAATTAGAATTATGTTAGAATTTATTTGGAATGGTGGTGATGTTGGCCGTGTATGGTGGTCACGGGTGGTGGCTGGAAAAAAGCCCAAACCGGCCGGTTCAGGCCTGGTCCAGCCGGTTCAGGCCGGTCCAGCCAGGTCTGGGTTGGTCCGGGGTTTGGTCCTTGGGAGTTGTGTCGATACTTGTTTGTTTTGTTGTTGTTTTAATGGGTTTTAAATATGGTAAGCATGCGGGAAATATTAAGAAACGGTTTTTAGAAAAGATAACCAAAACCGGTCCAAAATGAACCGTGGGTCCTCTTGGACTTGTGACGGTTTTTGATTATTGTTATTTTATCGTGTTTTGTAATATTTAGCAAGTGGGAAATTTTAATAAGTAAATTATTAAATTAAAGCTTTTCAATATATATTATTATTTCTCACATGTTAGAAATTATAATACGAGATGGTAGTTTAAATTGATATCTTTTAAGGCAAGCGGGTTTTTGTATGATTTAATAATTCACATGTTAGAAATAGAATGAAATAACATGAAATGAATGTGATATTCTTATGTTCAAGCCTCGATGGCTAAGACTCTGTTTCTAGCCGGTTTGATCAAACGGGTTTGGTCAAATTAAGATCTAGTCAGCCCCGTTTTGACTGATGACCCGTCGCGGGACTCGGGTCGGGGATTTGTCTTCAGGTAAGGTTTTATTTAATGAATGAATGAATGAGCCTTAGTAGAAATGAGGCGATATGATATTTGAATATGATTTATATGCAATTAGTCACATGATAGGAAGTTTTCCCTGTGACTGTTTGATTATATGGTTGGTGTCGTGTTGACTAAGTACCCATAGAGAATTATGAGTATATGGCGGCTTGACCATTCTAATTCTAAATGAGTATCTTGGACCATGACATTGATAGGCCGTACTATCTTTAACGAGCATATGGAGTTTGCCGCTTGATAGCTTTTGTGTTCCCGGCTTGATGGATCTTCAAGTCGGGGCATGGCTGCCATGGTGTCCACTTTGGGAAATGGAGCCAGCTTTAGTACTAGCCAACCCTTTGATGGATCTTCTTAGGGGTACTCATGTGATTGTATCATGGGTCTTGGATGCGATGGATCTTCGCATTTCTCTGGGTCTGCGCAGTCTAGGTTTAGGGTTGAGTCGTATCTTGGACATGTTATTAGGGTAACCTCTGAGCTAAGATATGTGCTTTGGATCTGGGCCATGTTATTAGGGTAACCGCTGAGCCTAGATGTGTGCTTGGTATTTGGGCCATGTTATTAGCGTGACCGCTGAGCCTAAATATTTAAGTATATCCTACCTCGTGGTATAGACTCGAGTTACAGAAGTCTTCTATCGATGGTCCTAAGAACTTATGCCTGTTTCTAGACGGATTGGTCTTTCATGTTTGATGATTCTATGAATCTTAGAAGGTGAGATGCAAGCCGGCTAAGGTTGATAGAGTTTGGATTATCGGTTGTTAACTGATTCACATGATTACGTGTTGATTAGGGTTTGAGTGTATCACGACCATGTTTCTGAGAGGAACCTCTGAGCTAGCATACCAGCTTCCCTACCTCGTGTTATAGTTTATTATCGGATTCACATGATAGCTTTCATATGCTAGGTTATATGTTAGTTATTTGTTCATAACATGAAAAACATATCATATTTGTAAAGGTTTTGTATTTTCGATATACATTGCTTTTATGTTATTCATGTTTTATTAAACTCGACATTTCGTGGCTGGGAGAACTCGGAGTTACTCCCCACTGACTGTGGCTTCCGTGTTTATATTTAATGCGGTTGGCAGGTTTGTGATGCATACATTGGGTACATTGACGAGCTAGCGAGCGAAGTATTTACATTGGACCTATATTCGGTTCTTAGATTGTATATTATTATACACTCTTTTATTTCTGTATTTATACGGGAAACTTGTCTCCCGTTTTGGATACTTTTTATGTATAATATTAATTCCGTTTTGTTATGACCCTTTTTATTTATGACACCTTTGTTTATGTATTTAAATTAAATTTTTTCTTTCCGCAAATTTGAGGGTGTCACAATGTGACTAAGTATGGTTCCCCCTCAACAAAACACTCCAAAGTTATAGCAACTTTGATCGCAAGTACATAACAACTTAGCCAAAATTATAACTTGAAAGACTTTAAGAGATAACGAGTCTTGACAAGGAGCAAGCTTAAGCAAAGACTCAAATCATATCATTTCTCCCCCCTTTTGGCTTCATTGAAAAGACAAGAACAAGGATAACATACTCCAAGGCAAGAAATAGATATGCAAAATACGCAATATTAAACGATATATAACAAGCAAAATCAAATATCAAATGTCAATTAAAAACTACAAACGACAATCATAAGTATTAGTGCCAAATGGGCCGAATAGGATAGTGTATAAAGCCAAAATGAGTCGAATGGATTAGTAGTTTAAGAAACAAACAAGCTAAGATGAGAATATCAAGGCATGTTGGGTTGGCGGATGATGTTTGGGTCAATGTAACCGGGCCGGGTGCGGTACTCAAGAGTAGAAAGACAATCAAGGCACGTCTACACATGATTAGCTTGGGCGGTGAGGCATACATCGAAGTTCCGAACCTTCAAAGAAAGAGCCTCCGTCGCATCATGAATAGTGTGCATACCCTCACGCATCTCCGAACCACTCTTCACTAATGCTCCTCCTTGGCTCACCAAGAATTGCATACGATCCCGTTGCCTAAACATCTCTTGTCGAATATCGACAACATTCCTCTCTAACTTGGCTAGGCACCCATCAACTCCCGTCATCCACGTCCTCAACTCACACCCGACCCGTAATGGTCACGGCTGGAGCTAGTGGACCCCCTTGCCACGGTTTGAACAATCTTGCCCACCACCGCATTAATTTTCTTATCTTGCGCAACAAGGCGCTCCATTACTTTACTCATAAACACATCCAACTTGGATTCGAGCCCCGAAAAGTCAGCCACCACCGGTTTCACCATACCGACCGAACCACCCTTGGTAATAAACATCAATTCCGGACCACAAGCCTCCAATTTCATAAATTTCAAAAACGTTTCACACATATCATCCTTTATGGTAACACCATAACTATCCAAATCAACAACCCTGATAAGTGAATACTTGTATGATTTTAACCCCCAATTTAGCTCGGTTCTGTTATTCATTTGTGCTTTGTTAAGCCATTTTATGAGCTAAAATCGTCTTCTAGGCGAATTCCAGTGTTCTAACTTGTTTTGTAGGGAAAATGACGTTTCTACGCCCTTTTTCTATATTTCCGAGCATTCGCCTAGAACCCGACGATTTGAAGAAGCAAGCTTGACCTTGTCAAAGGCATTTCAAGATGGTTCACTAATTCAAAAGAGAGAAGAAGTAAAGACAGTTTCGTAGTTGTCGGAAGATCAATAAATTAGGCGGAAGAATTCATCGCGTTACATCAAACCCTATCAACAAACCCGATTGAAGAGGTCAAGGGGGATGATGGAAGTCAAGTCAAAGCAAAGGAAGATGAAATGTTAGTCAAATGCTTCCAGATGACCACTTACCCGATCGGGTAAGTGTGTACCCGATCGGGGATGTTCACTGCTCCGCACAAAATGCTTCAATTTCCTATTTTTGTCTTATGTGTTCAATGCTCGATCTCTTCTCCACGAAACCCTAATTCTATATATAGATGCTCCAGCCCCTCTTCTCAACACAACTACTTCTCATACAACAATCCTCTTTAGAATAATCTTTTCTTTTCTCTTTAGTTTAGTCTTTCTAGTTTAGATCATTTTCTTCTTTTGTCTTTTGTCTTTTGTTCTTAGTTTATTTCCGTCCATTTCATATCAAAACATTAGCTTAGACCAATAAGAATTTCAATCTTTGTAGTCTTCTTTGTTGGGTACAAGTGTTGTAATTCAAGGAACGATTATTCTATGCAAGGGATTTCTATTATTGTTATCGCTTTCGTTGTTGATCGTCACCTAGGTATTCCTAATTTATCCTTTGTTTAAAGTTCTTTATGTTTCTTATTTGATTGTTATTTTCTATTCATATTATCTTAGATTCATTTTCATGTTGTTATAATCGTAGTTTCATTTCTTAGATTGTCAAATAGCGTCGTTATTATCGCCACATAGAGAGTCTTAGATTATTGTCAAAATCAAATAAACATGTATATCCTAGTTTTCATTGTTAATATCATCTTAGACATAAACATTATCATGATTGAGTAGTCACCTTTCTAGGGTGTAGGGTAGCCATGTTAGATTGATTAAAAGATGATAATTGGATAAAAGAAATTTTACTCTTAAAACGTTGTGTCTATGCATGTTTGGACTATAACGATAGTTGACGATTCCTGATCAAAATCATTGACTAGTATGGAATTATTTTCCAAGGTAGAGATACGAGAATTGAATAGACAAAGCATGACATGGTGGATTAAGACCTAGTAAATCGTCTAAAAGCCTGCTAGACCATCTGATCTATGATTGTAATGAACACATCATTCTTACGAACTCACAATGAATTAAATACATATCCTAAATCCAATTTCATCAATATGTCAATCTACATGTGTGAACCTACTTCCCTAGATGCTTCTCATTATTGTTAATTCATCTTTGGCTTTATTGCTTTCATTTTCAATTGTTTTTTATTTTCATTTATGCCCTTTTGTTAGTTTAGACATCATAATTCCAAAACCTAGAAATTCGTTAGATAAAACTCAATTGTGAGACGATTCACAATCCATAGGAAATACCATCTCTCTGAGGATGGACCCCTACTTCCCTAATTACATTAATTTGTTATTAGCCTAGTCTGGGTAAATTATCTTTGTATCGGGCTCGCGACAAGCACGATCAAATTTTGGCGCCGTTGCCGGGGAGCACGGTTTAATTTTCCTTTTTCTTGTGATTTTTATCGCAATTAGTTTTATCTAGTCTTTAGGAACCCAAATTCCTTTAGACCTCTCTTGAGTTTTCATCTTAGCTTTTCAATCTTATGCCCAGATCTTCTAGACTAGGGACCCCTATTCCTTTAGACCCCGAACTAGAAAGAACTCTGCGTAGGAAATTAAAGCTATTCAACGAAATTTCAAAAGATTCTGATATTTCAAATTTAGATTGTATTCGTGAGAAATACTCGGATATCTTACCTAATCTTGAAGGAGAAGAAGATCCATTCTCATCACAATTTCCAAAAACTAATCAACTTTCAATCAACACTCCATCTTCATCTTCACAAAAGAAAATGGTTCGACTTTCCGACCATTCCACACCCACTGCAGATACACTTCCAAGGGGTATCGCTACACCTCAAATCACAGCCCAAAACTTTGAAATCAAACCTGCCTTCATCAATCTAATAGAAAGAAGTCAATTTGGTGGCAATGCCACAGAAGATCCCAACCTTCATATCCAAAACTTCTGTGACTATTGCTCCACAATTAGACAAACAGGAGTATCCCAAGAGCAGATTAGGGAAATGCTCTTTCCCTTCTCTTTAAGAGGAAAGGCAAAACTCTGGATCACTAGTCTTGACCGAGTTGCCTTAGGAATAGTCGACTGGGATGGTCTAGCTCTTGCTTTCTATCAAAAGTACTTCCCACCAGAACGAACCGCACTCTTACGGAGTCAAATTACTGGATTCTGTCAGAGAGGCGACGAAAGCCTTTATGAGGCATGGGAAAGGTATAAAGAATTACTAAGACAATGCCCTCATCATGGCCTTGATTCATGATTCCTAGCTATCACCTTCTACAACGGTTGTTGTGGCGAATCGCGTCGTATCCTCGACTCCGCTAACAATGGTCGTTTCGATAAAATCGATGTAGAAATAGCTAGTACAACTATCGAGTCAATGGCAATCCACGATTCTCAGTATAGCAATTCGCGTGCTATGCCACTCAAAGCCAAGCAGGACGATTCAAGTAAAGTAGCACTCCTAGAAGCCCAATTAGCCCTTCTGCAGCAACAAGTAGGAAGCTCTACCCAATCCAAGGAACATGTCAACGTCCCTAACCACGTAGTGGTATGTGAGACATGTGGGGTTGGAGGGCATAGTTTTCTAGAATGTAGAAGTTCGATAGAGAAAGTCAATGCCTATCAAGGATATAGGCAAGGCAACGCTTTCTCAAACTTCTATAATGAAAACACAAAAAACCATCCTTTTTTGTCCTACAAAAGCACTAACTTTCAAAATCCCCAACAAAAAATTCAACAACCATTCATACCACAGCAACAGAAGCCTTACAATCCACCTGGTTTTCACAACCAGAGACCTTCCTTCCAACCTAACTTCAACAAACCTTACCAACACCAACCTAAACACCAACCACCCCAAATTCAAAGCCAACCTAATGCCTCAAGCTGGAGCAAAATTGAATCCATGCTTCTCCAAGTTGTTCAAAAACAAGATTCAATGTTTGCTCAACTTCAAAAGAGTGATCAAGCTCAAGATGCTGCCATCAATATGCTTGAAACTCAAATGGCCCAATTGGCTACCTCTATTACCCAAAGAAACAAGGCCAGCTCCCACCCCATGGTGAGCAGCCGAGGGACACCGCGAATGCTATCACCCTTAGGAGTGGTACCACTTATACGGAACCTCATCAACCCAAAGAGCCAATAGTTGAGCCTATACAAGTAGATAGCCAAAAACAAACCCAATCATCCACCGCTAAGGAAGCGGAAAACAAATCTGAAAAGAAGGTTGAACCTGAAAAGGAACCCATAAAAATTCAAGTTCCATTTCCCCAACGTTTGAAGAGAAATCATAAGGAAACCCAGTTCAGCAAATTCATGAAAGTAGTCAAAAACCTCCAAGTAACGGTTCCCTTCACTGAATTAATCACTGAAATCCCTTCTTACACGAAATACATGAAGGATATCTTAACTAAGAAGAGGACTTTAGATGATGTTGAAATCATAGCATTCACCGCTGAATGCAGTGCGTTATTGCAAAATAAGTCCCCTCCTAAGTTAAAGGATCCTGGTAGTTTCTCTATACCTTGCACTATAGGCACCTACACTATTGATAAAGCTCTATGCGATCTAGGTGCTAGTGTAAGCGTCATGCCCTATTCCATCTGCGAAAAATTGAATATGGGAATTCTCAAATGCACAAGTATCACCCTGCAAATGGCAGACCGTTCTCTAAAACAACCTATGGGAGTTTTAGAAGATGTGCCTGTCAGAGTAGGGAGGTTTTTCATTCTCGTCGATTTCATAGTATTAGATATGGCTGAAGATTCGCAAATCCCTATCATTTTAGGAAGGCCATTTCTACACAGTGCGGGAGCAGTAATCGATGTCAAGAATGGAAAATTGACATTAGAAGTAGGTGATGATAAAGTCACCTACAACTTAAACAGTGCAATGAAAAGCCCTATGCTTGAAGAACCCTGGTGTTTCCTTGACATTGTCGACTCAATTATTGATGAATCTCTGTATCCATCAATAATTGAGGATCCTTTAGAAGCAATTTTATTGTTAGAGGATATCTCTGAGAACGACAATTTTGAGATCAGTGAGCTGGAAAAGGACCTGACTGGAAAAGAGATATCGTCTGAAGAAGTTGGAGAGTTCATAAGCTTAATCGATACTCCTGCCAAGGCAGAAGTACATAAACCTGAACTTAAACCTCTTCCCTCAAATCTAAAATATGCCTTTTTAGATGAATCTGAATATTGCCCAGTTATAGTGAGTGCTCTCCTAGATGACAAACAGTTAACCTCACTATTGACTATCTTGAAGAAACATAGGAAGGCAATAGGATACAAGCTTGAAGATTTAACAGGCATAAGCCCCGACTTTTGCATGCAAATAATCAACTTAGAAGAAGGCCAAAAACCTTGTGTTCAAGGTCAACGCCGTCTTAATCCCAACATGCAGGAAGTAGTTAAAGCTGAAGTTATGAAATTACTAGGTGCTGGCATAATCTATGCAATTTCTGACTCGAAATGGGTTAACCCTGTCCAAGTTGTTCCCAAGAAAGGAGGAACAACAGTAGTCAAAAATGAAAAGAATGAGCTCATCCCCACAAAGATTGTGACGGGATGGCGTATGTGTATTGACTACAGAAACTTGAATCAATCAACTAGAAAAGATCACTATCCTCTACCCTTCATTGATCAAATGCTAGAGAGGTTAGCTTGTCAAAAATATTTCTGCTATCTAGATGGTTACTCAGGATTTTTCCAAATTCCTATCCACCCTGAGGGCCAAGAGAAAACCACATTCACCTGTCCCTATGGTACTTTCGCTTATCGCCGAATGCCATTTGGCTTGTGTAATGCACCTGCTACTTTCCAGCGTTGCATGACTAGTATCTTTTTCGATTTTGTTGAAACTATCATGGAAGTATTCATGGACGACTTTAGCGTCTATGGCATTTCCTTTGATAATTGTTTGACAAATATGTCCAGAGTACTAAAACGCTGTGAAGAAGTCGACCTTGTTCTTAATTGGGAAAAGTGTCACTTCATGGTGAACGAAGGTGTAGTTTTAGGACACATCATTCTGAGAGAGGTATTGAAGTTGATCGAGCTAAGATTCAAGTTATTTAACAACTCCCACCACCTGCTAATGTAAAAGGAATCAGGAGTTTCCTTGGCCACGCCGGTTTTTACCGACGGTTTATTAAAGATTTTTCAAAAATAGCCAAGCCCCTGACTGAGCTCCTTTTTAAGGATGCACCTTTTAATTTCACAAAGGAATGCCTTGAGGCATTCAACAAAATCAAACGTGCTTTAATCACCGCACCTATAATCCAGTCAACTGATTGGAATCTTCCTTTCGAATTAATGTGCGATGCGAGTGATTATGCCGTTGGAGTTGTTTTAGGGCAAAGAAAGGAAAAGTTCCTTCATGCAATTTACTATGCTAGTAAAACCTTAGATCCTGCCCAAATCAACTATGCCACCACTGAAAAAGAACTTCTTGCCATTTTCTATGCCTTAAACAAATTCCGTTCATACCTTATAGGATCAAAAGTCATTGTTTACACTGACCATGCTGCCTTGAAATATCTGCTTTCAAAGAAAGAGGCAAAACCTAGACTTATCTGATGGATCTTACTCCTTCAAGAGTTTGATCTAGAGATCCGGGATAAGAAAGGAGTATAAAATGTAGTCGCTGACCATCTTTCAAGGATAAGAGTAACTAAAATAGGAATACCAACGCCAATTAATGATTCGTTTGCTGATGATTCATTCATGGCAATTGTTGACTCTTCTCCTTGGTATGCTGATATTGCCAATTTTCTTGTCAGTCGCCAGCTACCTTCTGACCTTTCTTATAACCAAAGAAAGAGATTTTTGCATGATGCAAAATTCTTTGTTTGGGATGACCCTAATCTTTTCAAGTAGTGTTCAGATGGTCTTTATAGACGATGTATCCCCCAGTGGGAAGTTAAAGGAGTTTTAGAAGGATGCCACTCATCTGCTTATGGTGGTCATCATGGTCCATCCAAGACCGTAGCCAAAGTCTTACAATCCGGGTTTTTCTGGCCCTCTATGTTTAAAGATTCAAAAGACATTGTTATGGCTTGTGATGCTTGTCAACGAATGGGCAAATATCCAAGAGACATGAAATGCATCAAAAAGGCATATTGGAAGTCGAGATATTCGATGTCTGGGGTATTGAGTATCAAGGACCATTCCCTTCTTCTAATGGAAATCGTTATATCTTAGTCGTTGTTGACTATGTTTCTAAGTGGGTAGAAGCAATTGCCACCCCCACCAATGATGCTAGAGCTGTGATACGGCTATTTAAGAAGATCATCTTTCCACGTTTTGGTGTACCCAAAGCCGTGATTAGTGATCGAGGTACTCATTTCGGAGAAAAGCAGTTAGACACTCTGCTTGCCAAGTATGGTGTGTATTACAGACGAGGATTAGCCTACCACCCTCAGACCAGCGGTCAGATAGAAGTCTCAAACAGAGAGTTGAAAACAATTCTTCAGAAAGTAGTCTCAAGATCAAGAACCGATTGGAGTAATAAGCTCGATGACACCTTATGGGCTTATCGCACAGCTTTCAAAACCCCGATTGAAACATCTCCTTATTGGTTAGTTTATGGAAAGGCCTGTCATCTTCCTGTCTAGTTAGAGTACAAGCTTACTGGGCTATCAACGAACTCAACTTCAACACTAAGCTTAGCGCTGATAGACGACTTTTGCAACTCAATGAGCTAGAAGAATTTCGTTTGCAAGCTTATGAGAATTCTAGAATCTATAAAGAGAAAACGAAGCGTTGGCACGACAAGAGGATAATTAGAAAAGAATTTAATGTCGGTGACCAAGTACTTCTTTTCAATTCTCGTTTAAAAATTTTTCCGGAAAAACTTCGATCACGATGGTCTGGACCATTCACTGTCACATATGTGAGCAAATACGGCTATGTGGAAATAATGACTAGATATTGTCTATATGGAGCGTCAATCCCCAACCCAATGATTTCATAGACGAATTCGTCGAGCAGGACGTTAAACAAGCGCTTCTCAGGAGGCAACCCGTGTTTTCCCTTTTTGCATTTTTCTTTTTTCTTTTTCCCTTTTACGTTGTTTTGGTAGATTTCCATTGCAGATGAAAGAGTTTTTGAAGAATCTATGAAGACCTTCCTTGTCAAGTCCAAAAGACTAGCTTGGGGGAGTCTGCGCTGGCTAGTAAGCTTCATTCTTCTTTCATTTTTCCTTTCTTCCCATTAAGCATCTCGTTGCATATTTACTCTTTGTGCTCAAATTGAGGACAATGTGATGTTTAGCTTGGGGGAGGGATTGCATTTTCCCATTTTGCATTTTAGTTACATGTTTCAAATTTTGAATAAAAGAGAAAGAGACGATTTTTGAGAAAATTTAGAATTTTTTTTTTTGAATGCTTTTCATGCCTTGCTTGTTTGTTTAATATGCTATCATGTTACATTTCTCAAACTTAGAGCTTTCAAAAGATAATGATTCAATATTTATTGAATTGAGCATACATGGGGAAGTCTTGTACACAGTAGGCATGGAATGAATCTATAGATGAGTACGCTTGATCTTGACATTTGGCAAACTACATATATTGTAAGGTAGAACCTCCTTAGACTGGTACATCTATACCCAGTCTCATTTATGTGTGTGTAGTTCTCCTTGTGATGTGTGTCATGTCAAAACGCTTAAGTATGGTTCTCATTTCATTTCTATAAGCATTGCATTCATGATTCACTAAGATTTGAAGCCTTTTTCACTTTAAATTGCCCCTCAAAATAAGCCCCTTCATACAAATGCTTCACAAAAATAATAGCTACAAATAAAAACTGCCTACCTTTTGAGCTAGTAGCTAGACTATGGTGTATGGGTGCTCTTTTGAGAAGAATTGTTCTTATCTGTCAAAGTGAATTTGGAAGAACGAAAATGTTCAAGAAGTGAAGTTATGTTCAAAAGAAAAAAAAAAAGAAAAAAAAATAAACGAAGAAGTTGTGAGTATCTCCTAAAAAGGTCAAATCAATAGAAGGACTTTACCCTTGTGTTTTGTGTGTAATAAGCCAATCTGTTCCTTCTGGTTTCGTTATTTGTCTTGTGGGAATTAACCGGAAGTTTGGATTGAGTATTCATTTATCATTGGTCAGTTGCTAGCTCATTCTAACCTTCACATGACCATAACTGTTTGTCCACCTTTCACCTATTTCCCAAAGCCTTCTTCATTCATTTTTCAGCTTCTTTTCTATGTGCATTGTGATCTTTGACTTGTGTTTTGAATTGTTTACCATATTAGACTGCGGACACATTTTCATAAGTCGTAGATAGGTGAGTGTCTCAAAAAATTTTACACATTAAGAAATCACCTTTTACATACATGAGTGTTCGAGTGTGCCGTAAGAGTCCATTTGTCAAAAGATCATGCAAGAGCCAAAAATCTGTAGTGAAATTCTTTGTGCTACGCCCTTATGTAAATCTCAGCCATGTTTATGTATCATTCTTTCCCACGTTGTTTTTGTGTTATGATTCATTATGTTTTCAAAGTTTTACGTTGAGATTTGTTTCTTGATGGTGTAGTAGCCAACGCTTGAAACCCTTGTCCTGGTATTGTTTGTTATGTTTTCTTGAGGACAAGCAAAGGTTTAGCTTAGGGGAGTTTGATAAGTGAATATTTGTATGATTTTAACCCCCAATTTAGCTTGATTTTGTATGTCATTTGTGCTTTGTTAAGCCATTTTATGAGCTAAAATCGTCTTCTAGGCAAATTCCTGTGTTCTAACCTGTTTTGTAGGGAAAGTGACGTTTCTACGCCCTTTTTCTATATTTCCGAGCATTCACCTAGAACCCGACAATTTGAAGAAGCAAGATTGACCATGTCAAAGGCATTTCAAGAAGGTTCACTAATTCAAAAGAGAGAAGAAGTAAAGACAGTTTCGTAGTTGTCGGAAGATCAATCAATTAGGCGGAAGAATTCATCGCTTTACATCAAACCCTATCAACAAACCCGATTGAAGAGGTCAAGGGGGATGATGGAAGTCAAGTCAAAGCAAATGAAGATGAAATGTTAGTCAAATGCTTCCAGATGACCACTTACTCGATCGGGTAAGTGTGTACCCGATCGGGGATGTTCACTGCTCCGCACAAAATGCTTCAATTTCCTATTTTTGTCTTATGTGTTCAATGCTCGACCTCTTCTCCACGAGACCCTAATTCTATATATAGATGCTCCAGCCCCTCTTCTCAACACAACTACTTCTCATACAACAATCCTCTTTACAAATCCTCTTTAGAATAATCTTTTCTTTTCTCTTTAGTTTAGTCTTTCTAGTTTAGATCATTTTCTTCTTTTGTCTTTTGTTCTTAGTTTATTTCCGTCCATTTAATATCAAAACATTAGCTTAGATCAATAAGAATTTCAATCTTTGTAGTCTACTTTGTTGGGTACATGTGTTGTAATTCAAGGAAGGATTATTCTATGCAAGGGATTTCTATTATTGTTATCGCTTTCGTTGTTGATCGTCACCTAGGTATTCCTAATTTATCCTTTGTTTAAAGTTCTTTATGTTTCTTATTTGATTGTTATTTTCTATTCATATTATCTTAGATTCATTTTCATGTTGTTATAATCGTAGTTTCATTTCTTAGATTGTCAAATAGCGTCGTTATTATCGCCACATAGAGAGTCTTAGATTATTGTCAAAATCAAAGAAACATGTCTATCCTAGTTTTCATTGTTAATATCATCTTAGACATAAACATTATCATGATTGAGTAGTCACCTTTCTAGAGTGTAGGGTAGCCATGTTAGATTGATTAAAAGATGATAATTGGATAAAACAAATTTTGCTTTTAAAACGTTGTGTCTATGCATGTTTGGACTATAACGATAGTTGACGATTCCTGATCAAAATCATTGACTAGTACGGAATTATTTTCCAAGGTAGAGATACGAGAATTGAATAGACAAAGCATGACATGGTGGATTAAGACCTAGTAAATCGTCTAAAAGCCTGCTAGACCATCTGATCTATGATTGTAATGAACACATCATTCTTACGAACTCACAATGAATTAATTACATATCCTAAATCCAATTTCATCAATATGTCAATCTACATGTGTGAACCTACTTCCCTAGATGCTTCTCATTATTGTTAATTCATCTTTTGCTTTATTGCTTTCATTTTCAATTGTTTTTTATTGTCATTTATGCCCTTTTGTTAGTTTAGACATCATAATTCCAAAACCTAGAAATTCGTTAGATAAAACTCAATTGTGAGACGATTCACAATCCATAGGTAATACCATCTCTCTGAGAATCGTCCCCTACTTTCCTAATTACATTAATTTGTTATTAGTCTAGTCTGGGTAAATTATCTTTGTATCGGGCTCGCGACAAGCACGATCAAATTTTGGCGCCGTTGCCGGGGAGCATGGTTTAAGTTTCCTTTTTCTTGTGATTTTTATCGCAATTAGTTTTATCTAGTCTTTAGGAACCCAAATTCCTTTAGACCTCTCTTGATTTTTCATCCTAGCTTTCCAATCTTATGCCCAGATCTTCTAGACTAGGGACCCCTATTCCTTTAGACCCCGAACTAGAAAGAACTCTGCGTAGGAAATTAAAGCTATTCAACGAAATTTCAAAAGATTCTGATATTTCAAATTTAGATTGTATTCGTGAGAAATACTCGGATATCTTACCTAATCTTGAAGGAGAAGAAGATCCATTCTCATCTCCATTTCCAAAAACTAATCAACTTTCAATCAACACTCCATCTTCATCTTCACAAAAGAAAATGGTTCGACTTTTCGACCATTCCAAACCCACTGCAGATACACTTCCAAGGGGTATCGCTACACCTCAAATCACAGCCCAAAACATTGAAATCAAACCTGCCTTCATCAATCTAATAGAAAGAAGTCAATTTGGTGGCAATGCCACAGAAGATCCCAACCTTCATATCCAAAACTTCTGTGACTATTGCTCCACAATTAGACAAACTGGAGTATCCCAAGAGCAGATTAGGGAAATGCTCTTTCCCTTCTCTTTAAGAGGAAAGGCAAAACTCAGGATCAATAGTCTTGACCGAGTTGCCTTAGGAATAGTCGACTGGGATGGTCTAGATCTTGCTTTCAATCAAAAGTACTTCCCACCAGAACGAACCGCACTCTTACGGAGTCAAATTACTGGATTCCGTCAGAGAGGCGACGAAAGCCTTTATGAGGCATGAGAAAGGTATAAAGAATTACTAAGAGAAGGCCCTCATCATGGCCTTGATTCATGATTCCTAGCTATCACCTTCTACAACGGTTGTTGTGGCAAATCGCGTCGTATCCTCGACTCCGCTAACAATGGTCGTTTCGATCAAATCGATGTAGAAATAGCTAGTACAACTATCGAGTCAATGGCAATCCACGATTCTCAGTATAGCAATTCGCGTGCTATGCCACTCAAAGCCAAGCAGGACGATTCAAGTAAAGTAGCACTCCTAGAAGCCCAATTAGCCCTTCTGCAGCAACAAGTAGGAAGCTCTTCCCAATCCAAGGAACATGTCAACGTCCCTAACCACGTAGTGGTATGTGAGACATGTGGGGTTGGAGGGCATAGTTTTCAAGAATGTAGAAGTTCGATAGAGAAAGTCAATGCCTATCAAGGATATAGGCAAGGCAACGCTTTCTCAAACTTCTATAATGAAAACACAAAAAACCATCCTTTTTTGTCCTACAAAAGCACTAACATTCAAAATCCCCAACAAAAAATTCAACAACCATTCATACCACAGCAACAGAAGCCTTACAATCCACCTGGTTTTCACAACCAGAGACCTTCCTTCCAACCTAACTTCAACAAACCTTACCAACACCAACCTAAACACCAACCACCCCAAATTCAAAGCCAACCTAATGCCTCAAGCTGGAGCAAAATTGAATCCATGCTTCTCCAAGTTGTTCAAAAACAAGATTCAATGTTTGCTCAACTTCAAAAGAGTGATCAAGCTCAAGATGCTGCCATCAATATGCTTGAAACTCAAATGGCCCAATTGGCTACCTCTATTACCCAAAGAAAACAAGGCCAGCTCCAACCCCATGGTGAGCAGCCGAGGGACACCGCGAATGCTATCACCCTTAGGAGTGGTACCAGTTATACGGAACCACATCAACCCAAAGAGCCAATAGTTGAGCCTATACAAGTAGATAGCCAAAAAGAAACCCAATCATCCACCGCTAAGGAAACGGAAAACAAATCTGAAAAGAAGGTTGAACCTGAAAAGGAACCCATAAAAATTCAAGTTCCATTTCCCCAACGTTTGAGGAGAAATCATAAGGAAACCCAGTTCAGCAAATTCATGGAAGTAGTCAAAAACCTCCAAGTAACGGTTCCCTTCACTGAATTAATCACTGAAATCCCTTCTTACACGAAATTCATGAAGGATATCTTAACTAAGAAGAGGACTTTAGATGATGTTGAAATCATAGCATTCACCGCTGAATGCAGTGCGTTATTGCAAAATAAGTCCCCTCCTAAGTTAAAGGATCCTGGTAGTTTATCTATACCTTGCACTATAGGCACCTACACTCTTGATAAAGCTCTATGCAATCTAGGTGCTAGTGTAAGCGTCATGCCCTATTCCATCTGCGAAAAATTGAATATGGGAATTCTCAAATGCACAAGTATCACCCTGCAAATGGCAGACCGTTCTCTAAAACAACCTATGGGAGTTTTAGAAGATGTGCCTGTCAGAGTAGGGAGGTTTTTCATTCTTGTCGATTTCATAGTATTAGATATGGCTGAAGATTCGCAAATCCCTATCATTTTAGGAAGGCCATTTCTACACAGTGCGGGAGCAGTAATCGATGTCAAGAATGGAAAATTGACATTAGAAGTAGGTGATGATAAAGTCACCTACAACTTAAACAGTGCAATGAAAAGCCCTATGCTTGAAGAACCCTGCTGTTTCCTTGACATTGTCGACTCAATTATTGATGAATCTCTGTATCCATCAATAATTGAGGATCCTTTAGAAGCAATTTTATTATTAGAGGATATCTCTGAGAACGACAATTTTGAGATCAGTGAGCTGGAAAAGGACCTGACTGGAAAAGAGATATCGTCTGAAGAAGTTGGAGAGTTCATAAGCTTAATCGATACTCCTGCCAAGGCAGAAGTACATAAACCTGAACTTAAACCTCTTCCCTCAAATCTAAAATATGCCTTTTTAGATGAATCTGAATATTGCCCAATTATAGTGAGTGCTCTCCTAGATGACAATCAGTTAACCTCACTATTGACTATCTTGAAGAAACATAGGAAGGCAATAAGATACAAGCTTGAAGATTTAACAGGCATAAGCCCCGACTTTTGCATGCAAAGAATCAACTTAGAAGAAGGCCAAAAACCTTGTGTTCAAGGTCAACGCCGTCTTAATCCCAACATGCAGGAAGTAGTTAAAGCTGAAGTTATGAAATTACTAGGTGCTGGCATAATCTATGCAATTTCTGACTCGAAATGGGTTAACCCTGTCCAAGTTGTTCCCAAGAAAGGAGGAACAACAGTAGTCAAAAATGAAAAGAATGAGCTCATCCCCACAAAGATTGTGACGGGATGGCGTATGTGTATTGACTACAGAAACTTGAATCAATCAACTAGAAAAGATCACTATCCTCTACCCTTCATTGATCAAATGCTAGAGAGGTTAGCTTGTCACAAATATTTCTGCTATCTAGATGGTTACTGAGGATTTTTCCAAATTCCTATCCACCCTGAGGACCAAGAGAAAACCACCTTCACCTGTCCCTATGGTACTTTCGCTTATCGCCGAATGCCATTTGGCTTGTGTAATGCACCTGCTACTTTCAAGCGTTGCATGACTAGTATCTTTTCCGATTTTGTTGAAACTATCATGGAAGTATTCATGGACGACTTTAGCGTCTATGGCATTTCCTTTGATAATTGTTTGACAAATATGTCCAGAGTACTAAAACGATGTGAAGAAGTCGACCTTGTTCTTAATTGGGTAAAGTGTCACTTCATGGTGAACGAAGGTGTAGTTTTAGGACACATCATTTCTGAGAGAGGTATTGAAGTGGATCGAGCTAAGATTCAAGTTTTTTAACAACTGCCACCACCTGCTAATGTAAAAGGAATCAGGAGTTTCCTTGGCCACGCCGGTTTTTACCGACGGTTTATTAAAGATTTTTCAAAAATAGCCAAGCCCCTGACTGAGCTCCTTTTCAAGGATGCACCTTTTAATTTCACAAAGGAATGGCTTGAGGCATTCAACAAAATCAAACGTGCTTTAATCACCGCACCTATAATCCAGTCACCTGATTGGAATCTTCCTTTCGAATTAATGTGCGATGCGAGTGATTATGCCGTTGGAGTTGTTTTAGGGCAAAGAAAGGAAAAGTTCCTTCATGCAATTTACTATGCTAGTAAAACCTTAGATCCTGCCCAAATCAACTATGCCACCACTGAAAAAGAACTTCTTGCAATTTTCTATGCCTTAAACAAATTTCGTTCATACCTTATAGGATGAAAAGTCATTGTTTACACTGACCATGCTGCCTTGAAATATCTGCTTTCAAAGAAAGAGGCAAAACCTAGACTTATCTGATGGATCTTACTCCTTCAAGAGTTTGATCTAGAGATCCGGGATAAGAAAGGAGTATAAAATATAGTCGCTGACCATCTTTCAAGGATAAGAATAACTGAAATAGAAATACCAACGCCAATTAATGATTCGTTTGCTGATGATTCATTAATGGCAATTGCTGACTCTTCTCCTTGGTATGCTGATATTGCCAATTTTCTTGTCAGTCGCCAGCTACCTTCTGACCTTTCTTATAACCAAAGAAAGAGATTTTTGCATGATGCAAAATTCTTTGTTTGGGATGACCCTTATCTTTTCAAGTAGTGTTCAGATGGTCTTTATAGACGATGTATCCCCCAGTGGGAAGTTAAAGGAGTTTTAAAAGGATGCCACTCATCTGCTTATGGAGGTCATCATGGTCCATCCAAGACCGTAGCCAAAGTCTTACAATCCGGGTTTTTATGGCCCTCGATGTTTAAAGATTCAAAAGACTTTGTTATGGCTTGTGATGCTTGTCAACGAATGGGTCAAATATCCAAGAGACATGAAATGCCTCAAAACGGCATATTGGAAGTCGAGATATTCGATGTCTGGGGTATTGACTATCAAGGACCATTCCCTTCTTCTAACGGAAATCGTTATATCTTAGTCGCTGTTGACTATGTTTCTAAGTGGGTAGAAGCAATTGCCACCCCCACCAATGATGCTAGAGCTGTGATACGGCTATTTAAGAAGATCATCTTTCCACGTTTTGGTGTACCCAGAGCCGTGATTAGTGATCGAGGTACTCATTTCGGAGAAAAGCAGTTAGACACTCTGCTTGCCAAGTATGGTGTGTATCACAGACGAGGATTAGCCTACCACCCTCAGACCAGCGGTCAGGTAGAAGTCTCAAACAGAGAGTTGAAAACAATTCTTCAGAAAGTAGTCTCAAGATCAAGAACCGATTGGAGTAATAAGCTCGATGACACCTTATGGGCTTATCGCACAGCTTTCAAAACCCCGATTGGAACATCTCCTTATCGTTTAGTTTATGGAAAGGCCTGTCATCTTCCTGTCGAGTTAGAGTACAAGCTTACTGGGCTATCAACGAACTCAACTTCAACACTAAGCTTAGCGCTGATAGACGACTTTTGCAACTCAATGAGCTAGAGGAATTTTGTTTGCAAGCTTATGAGAATTCTAGAATCTATAAAGAGAAAACGAAGCGTTGGCACGACAAGAGGATAATTAGAAAAGAATTTAATGTCGGTGACCAAGTACTTCTTTTCAATTCCCGTTTAAAAATTTTTCCGGGAAAACTTTGATCACGATGGTCTGGACCATTCACTGTCACATATGTGAGCAAATACGGCTATGTGGAAATAATGACTACCAATGGTGAAAAATTCAAAGTCAATGGACACAGACTGAAACTTTACTATAGCAGTTCTATCATCGGATGCTTAGATATTGTCTATATGGAGCGTCAATCCCCAACCCAATGATTTCATAGAAGAATTCGTCGAGCAGAACGTTAAACAAGCGCTTCTCAGGAGGCAACCCGTGTTTTCCCTTTTTGCATTTTGCATTTTTCTTTTTTCTTTTTCCCTTTTACGTTGTTTTGGTAGATTTCCATTGCAGATGAAAGAGTTTTTGAAGAATCTATGAAGACCTTCCTTGTCAAGTCCAAAAGACTAGCTTAGGGGAGTCTGCGCTGGCTAGTAAGCTTCATTCTTCTTTCATTTTTCCTTTCTTCCCATTAAGCATCCCGTTATATATTTACTCTTTGTGCTCAAATTGAGGACAATGTGATGTTTAGCTTGGGGGAGGGATTGCATTTTCCCATTTTGCATTTTAGTTACATGTTTCAAATTTTGAATAAAAGAGAAAGAGACGATTTTTGAGAAAATTTAGAATTTTTTTTTTTGAATGTTTTTCATGCCTTGCTTGCTTGTTGATTATGCTATCATGTTACATTTCCCAAACTTAGAGCTTTCAAAAGATAATGATTCAATATTTATTGAATTGAGCATACATGGGGAAGTCTTGTACATAGTAGGCATGGAATGAATCTATAGATGAGTACGCTTGATCTTGACATTTGGCAAACTACATATATTGTAAGGTAGAACCTTCTTAGACTGGTACATCTATACCTAGTCTCATTTAGGTGTGTGTAGTTCTCCTTGTGATGTGTGTCATGTCAAAACGCTTAAGTATGGTTCTCACTTCATTTCTATAAGCATTGCATTCATGATTCACTAAGATTTGAAGCCTTTTTCACTTTAAATTGCCCCTCAAAATAAGCCCCTTCATACAAATGCTTCACAAAAATAATAGCTACAAATAAAAACTGCCTACCTTTTGAGCTAGTAGCTAGACTATGGTGTATGGGTGCTCTTTTGAGAAGAATTGTTCTTATCTGTCAAAGTGAATTTGGAAGAACGAAAATGTTCAAGAAGTGAAAATATGTTCAAAAGAAAAAAAAAAGAAAAAAAAAGAAAAAGAAAAAAAAATAAACGAAGAACTTGTGAGTATCTCCTCAAAAGGTCAAATCAATAGAAGGACTTTACCCTTGTGTTTCGTGTGTAATAAGCCAATCTGTTCCTTCTGGTTTCGTTATTTGTCTTGTGGGAATTAACCGGAAGTTTGGATTGAGTATTCATTTATCATTGGTCAGTTGCTAGCTCATTCTAACCTTCACATGACCATAACTGTTTGTCCACCTTTCACCCATTTCCCAAAGCCTTCTTCATTCATTTTTCGGCTTCTTTTCGATGTGCATTGTGATCTTTGACTTGTGTTTTGAATTATTTACCATATTAGACTGCGGACACAATTTCATAAGTCGTAGATAGGTGAGTGTCTCAAAAACATTTACACATAAAGAAATCACCTTTTACATACATGAGTGTTCGAGTGTGCCGTAAGAGTCCATTTGTCAAAAGATCATGCAAGAGCCGAAAATCTGTAGTGAAATTCTTTGTGCTACGCCGTTATGTAAATCTCAGCCATGTTTATGTATCATTCTTGCCCACGTTGTTTTTGGGTTATGATTCATTATGTTTTCAAAGTTTTACGTTGAGATTTGTTTCTTGATGGTGTAGTAGCCAACGCTTGAAACCCTTGTCCTGGTATTGTTTGTTATGTTTGCTTGAGGACTAGCAAAGGTTTAGCTTAGGGGAGTTTGATAAGTGAATATTTGTATGATTTTAACCCCCACTTTAGCTCGATTTTGTATGTCATTTGTGCTTTGTTAAGCCATTTTATGAGCTAAAATCGTCTTCTAGGCAAACTCCTGTGTTCTAACCTGTTTTTTAGGGAAAGTGACGTTTCTACGCCCTTTTTCTATATTTCCGAGCATTCACCTAGAACCCAACGATTTAAAGAAGCAAGCTTGACCATGTCAAAGGCATTTCAAGAAGGTTCACTAATTCAAAAGAGAGAAGAAGTAGAGACAGTTTCGTAGTTGTCGGAAGATCAATCAATTAGGCGGAAGAGTTAATCGCTTTACATCAAACCCTATCTACAAACCCGATTGAAGAGGTCAAGGGGGATGATGGAAGTCAAGTCAAAGCAAAGGAAGATGAAACGTTAGTCAAGTGCTTCCAGATGACCACTTACCCGATCGGGTAAGTGTGTACCCGATCGGGGATGTTCGCTGCTCCGCACAAAATGCTTCAACTTCCTATTTTTGTCTTATGTGTTCAATGCTCGACCTCTTCTCCACGAAACCCTAATGCTATATATAGATGCTCCAGCCCCTCTTCTCAACACAACTACTTCTCATACAACAATCCTCTTTACAAATCCTCTTTAGAATAATATTTTCTTTTCTCTTTAGTTTAGTCTTTCTAGTTTAGATCATTTTCTTCTTTTGTCTTTTGTTCTTAGTTTATTTCCGTCCATTTCATATCAAAACATTAGCTTAGACCAATAAGAATTTCAATCTTTGTAGTCTACTTTGTTGGGTACAAGTGTTGTAATTCAAGGAACGATTATTCTATGCAAGGGATTTCTATTATTGTTATCGCTTTCGTTGTTGATCGTCACCTAGGTATTCCTAATTTATCCTTTGTTTAAAGTTCTTTATGTTTCTTATTTGATTGTTATTTTCTATTCATATTATCTTAGATTCATTTTCATGTTGTTATAATCGTAGTTTCATTTCTTAGATTGTGAAATAGCGTCGTTATTATCGCCACATAAAGAGTCTTAGATTATTGTCAAAATCAAATAAACATGTCTATCCTAGTTTTCATTGTTAATATCATCTTAAACATAAACATTATCATGATTGAGTAGTCACCTTTCTAGGGTGTAGGGTAGCCATGTTAGATTGATTAAAAGATGATAATTGGATAAAAGAAATTTTGCTTTTAAAACGTTGTGTCTATGCATGTTTGGACTATAACGATAGTTGACGATTCCTGATCAAAATCATTGACTAGTATGGAATTATTTTCCAAGGTATAGATACGAGAATTGAATAGACAAAGCATGACATGGTGGATTAAGACCTAGTAAATTGCCTAAAAGCCTGTTAGACCATCTGATCTATGATTGTAATGAACACATCATTCTTACGAACTCACAATGAATTAATTGCATATCCTAAATCCAATTTCATCAATATGTCAATCTACATGTGTAAACCTACTTCCCTAGATGCTTCTCATTATTGTTAATTTATCTTTTGCTTTATTGCTTTCATTTTCAATTGTTTTTTATTTTTATTTATGCCCTTTTGTTAGTTTAGACATCATAATTCCAAAACCCAGAAATTCGTTAGATAAAACTCAATTGTGAGACGATTCACAATCCATAGGAAATACCATCTCCCTGAGGATCGACCCCTACTTTGTGACAACCCTCGCGAATGCGGAATAATAAAACAAACAAGCATGTGAATTATAATGCGGAAATAGGTAGTTTTAAAAACTTTTATACATGCAAGTTAAATAAGACGAGGAGTGTCAAAATATTACAACTAAATGCGGAAGATACAACAAAGAGACGAGGTCTCTTAAAATGTTAGCAAAGAACAAGTGTTTAGCAAAACTAGCTAATATCGTCTAGAGGTGAAAACTTCCAGGGACAACGCCCGCTAGCTCACACCCGAACCCCAAAATATCATATCCAAAAAAATCAACCAACGCAAGCAACCTGTTCATTCATGAAAAACATGAACGCCACAGTCAGTGGGGAGTAACTCCGGGTTCTCCCAGCCATATCACATTAAACGTACATAGAAGGAAATACAAAAGTAGAGCATGCATATATAGATATACATGTGGAATACGATAAGAATAGATAGGCAATTCTATAGATAATGATAAGAACATAAGAGGCACAAATCCGAATCCATCATGATATTCAAAGACTCGGGGAAGACACTCTTAGGCAACCGAATACGCTCACTAGGGCTTGCATCTCACCGTTAGCGGTATAAGTTTGATAAGATTGAGACTCGACAGACAAACCAAGTCAAGTCATGCGATGATCACAATAAATCAAACATATTATAATCCATTCACGAACCAAGACATTGACGGTGTCAATTCATGACAATGACATGAACAATATCATGAAATCACGCATTCAAAGACGACACAAGACGACATCTCTCACGGTAAATGAAACGCACTAGCATCGTGTACATGGCAAGTATGATTAACAGGCATCCACGGGATCACATTTCCCTGAACTCATACGCGATGCTTACATTTCGCCTATGTAGACTATTTTCCTCCTGGTAGCACGACGATAATAATACGGTTCTAGTCTAAACCTGGCCAGATTCTCGGAATAAACGTTTTCCGATTCGACATGCGATGACATTTCGCATCCAAGACTCGGTCTTACAATATATATGCCGAGTACCCCAAATTCGGTAGATCAATTCACGAAAGAGGCGGAAAACGAGCTCAAGCCTCATAACATGCGGTACGCTACATGCAAATAACACCACCTCGCAAGTACACAACATTGACGGCCGGGTCGATCAACGCATAGCGTTCAACTCCCAACAACGTCGTCGTATGCCCACTAACACATGCATTTAAGCAGTAGGATACCTCTCCGTTCCGACATTCCAGCCTTACGAACGGGAAGGTAGCCAAGGGAATGAGAGTACAAAGCACAAGACAAAATAGTGCTCAAACCGTAACATTTGTAAAAACGACTCAAAGTGGGACATATCGAAAACCGTCACGAAACATGTGATACAAGCGAATAAGATATCATATATCCAAAACATGAATATTATAAGTCACTACGTAAAATTATACGATAAACGGATCATGCGAACTATTATAAATTACGAGTTTTAGAAGTTAAAGAAAAAGATCACAGCCGTGTTCCAGGCCGGGCAGGAGACCGGTGGCCGGTGGGCCGGCTCAGAACACAGGGCAAAAACCAAAAACAGAGAAATGAGGTCTGGGTCGGTCAGTTGACCGGCGGCCGGTGGGCCGGCACAGAGCACCATACCAAAAATCCAAATCTCCTTACTGATGTGTTCCAGGCCGGTGGATGGACCGGTGGCCGGTGGGCCGGCCTGGAGCACCTCATCATGCAAAAACCAAGTTTCCCAAAAATGTTACTGATCTGTTCCCAGCCGGTTGGCAGACCGGCGGCCGGTCGACCGGCAGGGAACACCAGTTCACCCGTGAGCCTTCCTCACTTAACCAATTCAATCCAATTCTCATATATGCTTCTAATAATCATCAACAATCAATATATATCATCAACATTCATCATATAACATCATCCATTAATCATAGCATGATTCCTAATCTTCCTAATTGTATTCTAAATACGATTTCTAGCATATAAACATGTAAAACACGTAAATGATACCGAGTAACCCTTCACTGTTACCTTTATGCGTCTCTACTAGTCGTCAAGCTCCTCTTCTATAAGGAAATAGTCTTTGTCGGGATCTTGGAGGTCACCACCTACAAATAGATCGTAAAAAGATGAATAAAGTTCATCTTGAGAAAGACGGAAAGCTTGAAAAGCGAGAAAGACGATACTTTTAATATCAATACGGATAGAGGAAGGTTAGGGAAGAATAATAAGATGAACTTACGTAAATTCTATCAAAGAACGAAGAAGTTACGACAATTCTAAGATCGATACCAAAGAGGGAAAGTTGAGATTTCTTAGAGAGGAAGAAATGTGTTTGATTTTGTGTTGAATGAAATATTAGGTTAAGGAGTAGTGTGAGTTATGTAGGATAAAAGTCAACGGAAGTCAAAGACGGTTCCAAAGTCAAGGATAGTCAAACTCGACTCAAAAGTCAAGAAAAGTCAACCTCGCCTTAAGACGGGATTTTCATGGAATCTCGCAGAAATTCCAAATACGAACTCGGAAATTCTAAATTCGACTCAAAACTTAAAATTCCAAATTAAAACTTAAATTTGTTGAAAAGATCTCGTAAAATATTTCTACTAGAAAAATAGGGTACATTTCCGGGTGTTACATTCACAATGGGAAAACATGTAGGAAAACATAGATGGGGGGATTTGGGTAAAAAGATGAGTTAACTTGAAACATGAAATTCTAGTCTAGACACTTGCACAAACACCTTCTATGCAATTAATCAAATATGAGAGAAATACTTAGTGCAATTATCCCAAGCAACACAACAATTAGCAAAGATGACTCCTCTATACCTCTCCTCTTATTTATCTAATACTACCTCCTAAGAAATAGTCAACATGAATTAAACCACCCAAGATTAACCCTTTACAACTTAATCAACACTTATTAAAACATAAGCATAATCAAAGGAGTAAGCTTTAAGTATTAAACCAAAGGATTAAGCTAGAATCATGCAATTCAACACTAAACCATGTAAAAATCACACAACATATAATTTATCACCCAAAAGACTCTAACTTTAAACCAAAGTTGAACTCTTTCAAGTTTACTTCACACATTCAAGTATAGGTTGACAATTCCTACCAAGAACAAGCATTCATTAAGCAAATAAAATGTCAAGCTAGTCAAACCAAACATTCATCCACTCAACATAAAAGATTAACACAAACAAATTATATTAAATAAGGAAGAAGAGGATTAGAGAGTCATACAATGCTAAAGGTGTGAACTTGTTCAAATTACACCAAGTAATGAAGAGATTAGCTACCCATAATCCTTATATTACAACCCATGTTTAAGTTCAAACCAATTACAAGAGCCAAAATGAAGAACAAACTAGAGAGAATTCTAAGGAAACATGTGTTGTTCAATGTTGTATGCCAAATTGTTGTCTCTCTCTCTCTTCAGTTTTTTTCTTATATACCCTTGGTCCGCAAACCTAGGGGCCTTGAAAAGTGGGCTTTCAAAAGACAAGACGGGGAAATGAAGAACAATCGTGCTGAGACTTGGACGCTGGCAGCGTCCTACGGCGCTGGCAGCGTCGTGGTGACGCTGGCAGCGTCTCGTGCTGCCAGTCTTCCCTTTGCTTTTCCTTCTTGACTTTCATTGACCCTTGGATTTTGGACCCGCCTTGACTTCCATTGACCCATTGGGTTTGATCTTCTTGCCTTGATGATTCATTACTAGCCCACTCCAATTTCCGGGTTTTGGGTCTCGGGTTTCGGGTTTGACTTTCGTTGACTTCCGGGTTTGACTCTCAAAATTGACTAAAATTACTAAATAACAACATTATTACAAAGTCTAAGGTTAACATAAAACAACGCTAATGACCCGTAAAAAGTAAAACAAATGACCCTAATAAATACTACTAGACACAACACAATTTGGTGTTGTCAATTGCCTAAAAGCTTGCTAGACTATCTGATCTATGATTGTAATGAATACAACATTCTTACGAACTCACAATGTATTATTTGCATGTTCTAAATCCAATTTCATCAATATGTTAATCTACATGTGTGAACCTACTTCCCTAGATTCTTTTTACCATTGTTAATTCATCACCTGCTTTATTGTTTTCGTTTTGATTTGCTTTTATTTTGTTTCCATTTATGCTTTGATAAGTGATATTTTGTACTAATTTATCCCCCGTTTTAGCTCGATTTCTACATGATTTATGCACTTTGTTATGTGATTAACGAGCTAATATTGCTATTCTAGTTGTTTTGCGTGCTTTGTCTCGTTTTATAGGAAATGAAGCGGTTTTGCTATATTTTCTTACTATTTGGAGCAAAGGCACTAGAATACGAGTTTTCGAGGAACCGATGATAGCCATTTCACAATTTGACTACGTTTTCCGCTACATCCTTCCTCGAGTGGACTCATCTTGGACTTTGACTTTGTTTCTCAAAGAAAATCATCAACCCAAGTCAAAGGAAGACTAGCCCAAGCCCAATTATGTGTTACATTGACCAAGACCACGGCATGGGATTCCGTGCCTAAAGACAAGATTGGAAGAGACGGAAAAATCCATCTGGGTTACATACCCGATCGGATTACCACATACCCGATTGGGTATGTTTGCTGATGGACGTCTCTTGGCTCTTCTTTTACCAAGCTTTAATGGAGTGCTTTATGGCTTTGTCTAGGGTATGAATTTGGACGCGGATGTGCAGCTATGCAGCCCTATAAAAGCCAAGGATTAGCACACAAATAAACATGAATCAAAACACGACACACAACCTAGAATTACACAATATTACATAGTTTACTTCTTTCTTTCATACAAGTTTTAGTTTCTAGTTTATGCAACTCTAGACTAGTTTTTACAGCAATTTCCTAGTACTTCTCTAGTGTTTCAATAAGCATTTGTCATTACATTGGGTTGGATATTTGTTCTTTATTTTCGTTCTTACATAATTTGCATTCCAATCTCGGTAACTCTCTATCCTTTACTTATGCAATTTTCATCATCATGAACTTTAACCTAATTAGTCTTGTTTTCATATTGTTGTTGTTAGGAAACCCACCTAAAAGTAATCTAGTTGAAACTAAAATATTGTTTAACATGTCATATTGTATTTTGTCTAATCATATAATCATGAAGTTTATCATTAGAATCATTACTAGTATAATCACCTTAATCATTATAGCACTCTTATTTCATAGTTTAATTTCCTACATCTTTTTCCTCTTAATTTACTTAATCACATAAATTAGATATAACATTGTAAGATTATCATTGTGTAAATACAATAAATAAAGTTGTAATATTGAAATGATTTGCTAGTTAAAATGAATTAAAAGAAGAGTCGATACCAATAGAACCACCTAGTTTGTTTCTTCCTTTGGTTGTGTCAAATTCTATAACTTTGTTTAGTGGCCATGAACAATTGTTTGTATTAGTCAATTTCCGCCTTAGAAACGAGAGTTGGGATGGGAATTAGGACTACCAATAGGGGTTTAGTGACCTAACCAGGCTGAGAGGACGTTAGGACCCATTAAAAAGTCGGTACGAATCCGAGAGGAATATACCGCTACAAGGCTTAGACAATCATAGTAATTCTAATGTTGGTATTAATAAAGCTTTTAAATCGTTTTACATGAATTTCTCTTTCACTATATCAATTTGATTAGATAGTTTATTTTACCGTTTTAGATAGTTTATTTTATTGTTGTTTAGTTAGTTTACTTTACCGTCATTTTATTATCGTTCTTAGATAGTTTACTTTATTGTCATTTTATTAGTTTAGTTAGGTAGCCTTTCAATACTTGTCATTTTAATTATCGTCAATTAGATTAGATTTATTTTATTGCAATTTACATACTTGTCATTTAAATATCGTCATTTACATACTTGTCATTTTATTTTATATTAGTATTTTAGACAATCACCTCAAATGACTCGAACTTAAATGAAAATCACTCCATAGCAATTCATAGTTAACACGTACTCCCTGAGGATCGATCCCTTCTTCCCTAATTACATTCCTTATGTTGTTAGCCTAAGTGTGGGTAATTATTTTTGTATCGGGCTCGCGACAAGCACGATCAAATTTTGGCGCTGTTGCCGGGGAGCACGGTTTTGTTTGTCTATGTATTGCTGATTTTTGTTTAAAATTCTACTATATTTAGGTGCAACCGTACCTAAAATCATTACTAACTTTCTTTTCTTGTGTTTTTCTTATAGGTTGACAAAAAATGATGCGAACAAAGGATGATCCTAAGTTTCGGGTTTTTGAACTAGCTAATGGGATCCTAAGGTTCCATATCACCCTAATTGCTCTCATCGAGGGTAACCAATTTAGTGGTGAGCCAAATGAAAACCCATCACACCATATCCAAACCTTTTGTGAATTGTGTCAAACTTTTATGAGGGAGGGAATCACCCAAAACCAAATTAGAGAAACTCTCTTTCCTTTATCACTAAAGAGAGAAGCTAAATGGTGGTTCACCCGTCATTTAAAGAATGCCACAAAACCAATGGAGTGGGAAGATATTGTTATAGCTTTCCACCGTAGGTTTAAATCTCAAACCACCACGTCAAACCTATCAAGTAATTCACAAAGAGAAAGTGGTGAAGGTTCCCAAAGTAATGGGGGAGAGCGAAAGAAAGGCCGAGTGAAAACTTCATGTGATGTTGACACTACCATTTCCTTAGCCCGTCCCGTTCCATCTAATGAAACCACCCTAAAAAGTACTTTATATCGTCCGAAAGCTTTAAACCCGTTTACCTCACTAACAACACCTTGTGAACTTTGTGGAGGAATAGGTCATGTACCTCAAAGATGTGGGGATAGACTCACACCATTAAACCCCTTTCACCCACAATTTCGCCAAACTCAACCCACTAATACACCTCATACAATTCCACACTCATCCTTTCAAAATGATCAATTGATAGCAAAAGTAGATGTCAAGTTGAGGGAAGTAATCCAAGCCCAACATAACATGTACCCATACTTCTTTTCTAGCTTAATCTAACTCAAATCAACCATTTTGTCTCTCCAAAAGAGAGTGGAAGAGTTGACCCCGTCGAGTTCTAGCCAAACCACCCAAGAGAGTGAAGAACCATTAATAGTCACAATTGACATGATTAGTGACAAATCTTTTGATAATCCTCTTGGGAATGGAAAGCGTAAGGAGCCCATCTTTAGGTTACCCCACGAACTTTGCAATAATCCTACACTAGCCAAACCAACCCGAGTCCCTACGCAAGAGGAGACATCCCGTCTCGAAGCTTTGATCATGACATTGATAAAAGCTCAAGGGATATTAGAAGAAAGAGTTGTTGAAATGACAAAAGCAAATGACGAAGCTTTCTCAAGGTTGGAGGCAAGGATTGGCAAGACATCTAGAGAAAAAGCAACCAAATATTCTCACAAGTAACCTCCCCTTGAAGAAGGGAAGGTTATTATTCCTTCAAAACTTAAAGATCCAGGTTGTTTTAATATTTCTTTCACAATGAATCTTCATAAGGTCATAAATGCATTGTGTGATTTAGGAGCCGCTATTAGCGTCATGCCTTTTTCTTTCTATCACGACCATTGCCCAATACAAATGAAGATTACTAATACTAGCCTTCAACTAGCCGATGGATCTATGCATACTCCAACAGGAATTGTGGAAGATGTCCCCATTCGGATTGGATAATTCCTTATTCCCGTTGATTTTTATGTCATATTTTCAAAGAAAGAAAGAGACGACTATATTATATTAGGAAGACCCTTCCTAAATACAGTTGGGGCTTGTATAGATGTGCAAGGAGAGAATATCACCTATGAAATGGATGGATCAAGTGCCACCTTTGATAGAAAGGGGAATGTATTGAGTGTAGGAGATGGTGACCTCGCTTCGAAAGTATTTTTGAATGAGATTGCCATGGATGTTGGCAAGGGTAAATGAAAAATTCGAGGACGAATCAAGCTGCAAAAGAGCTTATATCCCTTCACAAGGCTTAAGGAGGGATAAAAATTCAAAGTCTAGCATGACTTAAAAATGCGCTTGTCGGGAGGCAACCTGTCTTTCTCTTTATTTTCTCTTTTATGCATTCTTTATTCCACTTATTAGACAATGATTTGGACTATTTTATTTGGACTATCTTTTTTGGATTTTGAGTTGTAATAGTTAGGAAACAATTTTCGTTTTACTTGTTATTTTCATTTTTAGAAATGCATGCTTAGTTGATAGTTTTTCGTACTTGGAATTGGAGCACCTATTGAGACGAGAAGGAGCTATCCTTGGCCCATGTTTCCAAGATTATTAAGGTTAGTAAGTATGTTCAAGGACATAGCCAAAAGGTAAGGGCAAGTAGCAAAGAAAAAAATAAACAATAACCGGATCAGCGAACTTCCCCGATCGGATTCGTGACTACCCGATCGGGTAAGTTGTCTGCTTCGTATTCTGTTCTAAT
>JAIUZE010071464.1:0-11990 GCA_022085475.1 Heliosperma pusillum | reverse complement strand
AAGTAATAGGCTTTGTCGGGATATTGGAGGTCACCACCTACACACTAATCGTAAAAAGATGAATAAAGTTCATCTTGAGAAAGACGGAAAGCTTGAAAAGCGAGAAAGACGATACTTTTAATATCAATACGGATAGAGGAAGGTTAGGGAAGAAGAATAAGACAAACTTACGTAAATTCTATCAAGTAACGAAGAAGATACGACAATTCTAAGATCGATATCAAAGAGGGAAAGTTGAGATTTCTTAAAGAGGAAGAAATGTGTTTGATTTTGTGTTGAATTAATTATTAGGTTAAGGAGTAGTGTGAGTTATGAAGGAAAAAGTCAAAGACGGTTTCCAAAGTCAAGAAAGTCAAACTCGACTCAAAAGTCAAGAAAAGTCAAACTCGACTCAAAAGTCAAGAAAAGTCAAACTCGACTCAAAAGTCAAGAAAAGTCAAACTCGACTTAAGACGGGATTTTCATGGAATCTCGCGGAAATTCCAAATACGAACTCGGAAATTCTAAAATCGACTCGAAACATAAAAAGCTAATTTAAAACTTAAATTTGCTGAAAAGATTTCGTAAAATATTTCTACTAGAAAAATAGGGTACATTTCCGGGTGTTACAGAAACACTATGCCTCAAGTTCGGTTTCGCTTGTTTAATCATGATTATAGTATGAACTTAGAGATCTTTGCTAGACAATTTGGTCTCGATCACCTCTGAGGACACTGTTACCTCACCTCCAGAAGGCTTTGATGTTAGCCTAGTTTGGAACACTATTTCAACTTACCCTGTCTCTCGTTGGGACCATGTCCCACACCAACATATCCATCATCCCGCCATTAGAATCTGGCAACGATTCATGGGATGGACCTTCTTGGGTCGTGCTGAACCTCATTTGGTGAGACGAGTGGAGTTAGAAATTTTAGGAGGATTTTTGAATGTGAATGGTGAAGAACCATGGTCTATTAGTATCCCTTATTATTTTGCTATTCAGTTGACTAAAGCTATTAATCCTAAGAACACTGCCATTGTCTATGGAGGTCTTATCACTCACCTTGCTATGCGAGTTTGTGGTTTTAACCAAGCCACCACCGACCTCCAAGCATTGACTACACCTCCCACCGAGATGGGAAATGGGTTGGATTATGATTACTTTGTTCAGCTTAACTGGTTTCGTGTCTCTAACCCCCATATGATTTGGAGGATAGATGGCCGTCATTCGGTCAAGTTGACCGCCGAGGTAGACCTAATTCCATATCTTAGGCAACGTCCTCAACTTCAATAGGGCGAGGCTATCTTACTCCGACCCACTTACTTCTTTCCTGTTGGGGATATTACCCCCATTGACCCCCATGTTCAACTTAGATCCCGCCGCCCTGAGGTAGGATCATCCTCTCAGTCGACCCATGCTACGGGCGACGTGACCGCCATGTTTGAAGCCTTAACCTTGTCCGTTAATAGAATTCAGTCCGACCAGTAGCTTGCTTTGCACCCCATCTATGACCACTTTGCTAGGCAAGGTGTGATTAGACCTGAGGGTCCCCACCCGTCTTTTTATGCTTGGCCCGAAGGGGGGTATGGTACTACTTATGATGCAGGTGTGCAGCAGACCGGACCGGATTACTGTGGAACCGACTATGGCGTTGAGAGTTTTGGAGGGTATAGAGGTGATTTTAGAGATCACCAAGTAGAAGAGTACCAGTCCTCAGGAGCCAGCAACCCAACCGGGATCATTACTTCTCGTGGTAGCTATTATTCTGCAAATGATACCTACTATACAGATGCTTCTGGATCCGCATCCGAGCCACCTCCTTCTGAGAGGAGAGGCCGTAGCTGGTGGCCTTTGTGATGAGATGATGAGCTCCCCTTGTTTATACTAGCTTGGGGGAGGCTAGACATTTTGTAAGAATTTTATTTCTTTCCTTTATTTTTCGCATTTTTAGGTTTCTTTTTAGCCCCTTTTCCCATTAGAATTTCATCCTGTTTCTCTGTTCTGTGTGCTATCAACCGTTTTTCGGTTTGTTTCTGTTATAATTGCATGCACATTGAGGACAATGTGAAGTTTTAGGTTGGGGGAGGATTTGCATTTAGGATTGCATTTAGATTAGATTTTTACTTTTTAGTTTATTTTCTTTTAATTTTCTTAGTTCATTTTTAGTTTTTATTGACAAAAGAAAAAAAAATAGAAAAAATCGAAAAATCAAAAACACAAAACGAAAAGATCATTTCCATCTTACATTTCTCAATTATAGTTTTTATAAGCTGATGTTTCAAAATATTATGAGGAATTGTGCATTCATGGGGATGTCTTGTACACAGTAGGTAGAAAATTGCATTTGGACATAATTAAGCTTGATCTTCACTTTGGCAAGCTACTCATATTGTAAGGTAGAGCCTCCAGTGGTCGGTACATCTGAACCCGATCCCAGTTTAGGAGTGAGTAGTTTCTCCTTATAGTCTGTGTTACATCAAAACGCATAAGTATGGTTTTTATTCCATTTTCTATAAGTATTGCTATCATGATCTACATTTTGAAGCCATTTGTTCTTGTTCACATTTCGCAAAAACACCCTTCTTTCTAGCTACATTATAATATTGCCTACCCTTGTTGAGCTAGTAATTGACTATATGTGTAGGGGTGTTCTGTGCTTTTGCGATGATTCTAATAATGCCACCATTTGGTGTGAACTTGATGTCTCGGGATTGCTGATTCCCGAGTTTCTCAGTGAAAAGAAAAGAAAAAACAAAGAGCTTAGAAAAAATGAAAAATGAAATTGAAAGCTCAAAAGAAGAAAGAAAAAAAGAGGAAAAACGCTTCCATGAAAAGAAAAGAAAGAAAAATTATGGGAAGTCGTAACTTGACTTTTCATGTTTAATAAGCCAATATGCTGCTTTTGGCTTTGACTATTGTTGATGGGAATTGGTATGATTTGGATTGAGTATCCACTACACATTTGGGTATTACTAGCTTGACTTTAAGCTCCACATGACCAAAATCATTTGTCCACTTTCTTACCCAAATTTCCCAAGCCTTTTCTTTACTTTTCTAAATGCTTCCTACGTTATATTTTGATCATGATTAGTCTTACTTAATGATTTTGGATTGTCTACCATACTAGACTGCGGGCGCATTCTTATAAGTTGTAGATAGGAGAGTGTCACTTCAAATTTGAACCAATATTTCCTATTTTACAAAAATTTGAGGGAAGAGTGTACCGTGAGAGTCCATTGTCAGAAAGATCATGCAAGAGCTGAAAAGGTCCAAAGAATATTTTCTATGCTACGCCGTTATGTAAATCTCAACCATGTTTCGCATTTTCCTTCGCCCTTGTTGTTACGGGTTTGTGATTCATCTACTTGTTAAGAGCTTATTCTTGAGATTTGTATGATAAATTGATCATTGTTAGCTACCCTTGTCCTGGTTATGATTGTTATGTTTGCTTGAGGACAAGCAAGGGTTTAGCTTGGGGGAGTTTGATAAGTGATATTTTGTACTAATTTATCCCCCGTTTTAGCTCGATTTCTATACGATTTATGCACTTTGTTAAGTGATTAACGAGCTAATATTTTTATTCTAGTTGTTTTGCGTGTTTTGACACGTTTTATAGGAAATAAAGCGGTTTTGCTATATTTTCCTACTTTATGGAGCAAAGGCACTAGAATACGATTTTTCAAGGAACCGATGATAGCCATTTCATGATTTGATTACGATTCCGCTACATCCTTCCTTGAATGGATTTATCTTGGACTTTGGCTTTAAACTTCAAAAGGAAACATCAACCCAAGTCAAAGGAAGACTAGCCCAAGCCCAATTTTTTATTGCATTGACCAAGACCAAGGCATAGGATTCCGTGCCCAAGAGACGAAATTGGAAAAGACGGAAGATTCCATCTTGCACACTTACCCGATCGGATTTCCTTATACCCGATCGGGTATGTCTGCAAATGGACGTTACTTAGCTCTTCTTCTACCGAGCTTAAATGAGTGATTAAATGCTTTGTCTAGGGTATGAATTTGAACGAGAAATGCATCAGCTTGCAGCCCTATAAAAGCCAATGATCATCACACACAATTAGCATACTTTTCACATAAACTTACAAAATTTCATACACATTTCATAGTTTACTTCTTTCATACAAGTTTTAGAATATAGTTTATGCAATTTCTTAGTGTTTCTCTATTGTTTTTATAAGCTTTTGTTGTTGGGTTGGATAATTGTTCTTTACTTTATTTCCTACATAATTTGCATTCCGATTTCGGTAATCCTCTATCCTTGATTTACTTATGCAATTTTAATCATCATGAATTATAATCTCGTTAGTATTATTCTCATATTATTGTTGTTAGAAAATCAATGTAAAAGTAACCTAGTTGAAACTAAAACATTGTCTATTATGCCATCTTTTATTTTGCCTAATCATATAATCCTAAAATTCATCATTAGAATCATTATTAGTATAATCGCCTTAATCACTTTAGTATTTATATTTCATAGTTTAATTTCCTACATATTTTTCTTATTAATTTACTTAATCACATGATCATATAAATTAGACATAATATTGTAAGATTAACATTGTGTAAATAAAATCAATAGAATTGTAATATTGAAATGATTTACTAGTTAAATGAATTAAAAAGAGGAGTAGATACCAATTGAACCATCTAGTTGTTTCTTCCTTTGAATGTGTCAAATTCTATAACTTTGTTTAGTGGCCATGAACAATTGTTTGTATTAGTCAATTTCCGTCTTTGTAACGAGAGTTGGGATGGGAATTAGGACTGCCAATAGGGGTTTAGTGACCTAACCATGCTGAGAGGACGTTAGGACCCACTTAAAGGTCGGTACGAATCCGAAAGGAATATACCGCTACGAGGCTTAGACAATCATAGTAATTCTAATGTTGGTATCAATGAAACTTTTAAATCGTTTTGCATGTACTTCTCTTTCTTTATATCAATTTGATTAGATAGTTTATTTTACCGTTTTAGATAGTTTATTTTATTGTTGATTAGTTAGTTTACTTTATCGTCATTTTATTTCCGTTCTTGGATAGTTTACTTTATTGTTATTAGCTGGTTTATTAGTTTAGTTAGATAGCTTTTCAATATTGTCATTTAAATATCGCTTTAGTTAGATTTTAAATACCGTCACTTGGATCAGTATACTTCCCCGATCGGATACGTGACAACCCGATCGGGTAAGTCGTCTGTTTTGAGTTTTACATATTGTCATTTACATATTCGTCATTTACATATTGTCATTTACATACTTGTCATTTTATTTTATGTTAGTAGTTTAGACCACCACCTCAAATGACTCAAACTTAAATGAAAATCACCCCATAGCAATTCATAGTTAACACGTACTCCCTGAGGATCGACACCCTACTTCCCTAATTACATTCCTTATGTTGTTAGCCTAAGTGTGGGTAATTATTTTTGTATCGGGATCGCGACATAACCGACCAAATTTTGGCGCCGTTGCCGGGGAGCACGGTTTTGTTTATCTATGAATTGTTGGTTTTTGTTTAAAAATTTTACCATTTTTAGGTGCAACCGTACCTAAATCGTTACTTACTTTCCTTTTTTGTGTATTTCCTTAGATTACTTTTCCTACCCAAATTCAAAAAAAAAAGGGGGGGAAATAGGAGTCTGGAGCCGGCACACCCATGTGCCAAGTACAAAAACTCAATACCCAATATTACTTTTCATAATTACCTACTCCTATCACTATCAATACACATCACCATCAAAACAACTCTCCAAATTTCCTTTTTTTTCTCTCCTTCTCACGGCACCACCATCAACAACAATAAAAATTTACCCAACAATTTCAAGCTTCAACAATGGCTTCCACAAGATCAAAAAATACCAAAAACCCAAAAACCCAAACTCCAAAACTCCAAAACCTAGCATTCCCACTAATCTTTCTCCTAACCCAAAACAAAAAAACACCTACCATGACCCAAACCGAGTCGGGTTCTGTTCTTGAAGGCACTAAGAGACGAAGATTAAATAAGGGAAAGACTAGAGTACAAGAAGAAGCTACAATAGAAACCGTTGACACGGTTCCCGAGGTCACTACACGGACCACGGTCCGAGATTTTTCGCCTCAAGAGACGGCATCTGGGCTCGACAAGCTTCGTTTAACTAAAGATGAACGACAGTTAGTCAATCGGGTTGCTAAGTACGGTATTCATGGAGGTCGCAGTTATCCGAAAGCTTGGTGTGAAAAATATGAGGCTTTGGGATTTTTTAACGACTTTCTAAATTTTCAAGAATGGGAAACCGTGTCACGTTTTTCGGGTCCAGTTTATCCGATTGAGGTAACTCAGTTTTTCGCTTCTGTTTCTTTATCTTCTGGAGTGTTGAATGCCGTTGTTAATGGCCGACCAGTTTCGGTCACCATGACTGATTTTTGTACTCTGTTTTTGGTTCCTGATGATGGAATCAAAATTGACCCGAGTACGTCATGGGATGAACTGTCGGACCCGGCTAAATTGGAGGTGAAGCGGTATTTTGATGGTGGGGCTACTTTATCTAGTTGTCTGTTGGCGGGGAATGTGTCCCCAAAATTGAAGTTTATGTTGAATTTTTTATGGAACACGGTTATTCCGCGTCGGGGAGGACGGGATAAAATTGCTTGTTATGAGATGATGGTTGTGAAAAATTGGTTGGAAGGAAACCGGGTCAATCTTGCTTTTCTTGTCTTTTCTAGAATTTCTCAAACCACTTTTTCGGTAACCGAAGACAAAACTTATTCAACCCTTGATTTACAATACGGGATGTGGGTGTCTCGGCTACTTGAGTCGAAAGGGTTTGTTAATTTGGATAGTTATGGTGTTACCTTAAAGGATGATATGTGTGATACGTTTTTGAAATTTATGAAATTGGAGGCTTGTGGTCCGGAATTGATGTTTATGACAAAAGGAGGTTCGGTCGGTTTGAAATCGGTTGTGGCTGATTTTTCGGGGCTTGAATCTAAGTTTGATGTGTTTATGGGAAACGTAATGGAGCGCCTTGATGCGCAAGATAATAAAATTGATGCGGTGGTTGACAAAGTTGTCAAAACCGTGGCAATAGGGACCACTAGCTCCACCCGTGACCGTGGTGGGTCGGGTGTGAGTGGTGAGTTGCGGTCTTGGATGACGGGAGTTGATGGTTTCCTAGCCAAATTAGAGAGGAATGTTGTCGATATTCGACAAGAGATGTTTAGGCAGCTGGATCGGATGCAATTCTTGGTAAGCCAAGGAGGTGCATTGGTGAAGAGCGGTTCGGAAATGCTTAAGGGGATGCACACTATATTTGATGCGACGGAGGCACTTTCTTTGAAGGTTCGGAACTTCGATGTATGCCTTACCGCCCAAGCTAATCATGTGAAGACTTGCCTTGATCGCCTTTCTACTCTTGAGTACCGCACCCGACCCGGTTACATTGACCCCAACATCATCCGCCAACCCAAAATGCCTTGATCTTCTTATCTTAGCTTGTTTGTTTCTTAAACTACTAATCCATTCGGCCCATTTTGGCTCTTTATACTCTATCCTATTCGGCCCATTTGGCACTAACAATTATTATTGTGGTTTGTAGTTTTTATTGACATTTGATATTTGATTTTGCTTGATATAACTCGTTTTATATTGCGTATTTTGCATATCTATTTCTTGCCTTGGAGTATGTTATCTAGTCATTTTATATCCTTGTTCTTGTCTTTTCAATGATGCCAAGAGGGGGAAGAAATGATATAGATTTGAGTCTTTGCTTAAGCTTGCTCCTTGTCAAGACTCGTTATCTCTTAAAGTCTTTCAAGTTATAACTTTGGCTAAGTTGTTTTGTTCTTGCGATCAAAGTTGCTATAACTTTGGAGTGTTTTGTTGAGGGGGAACCATATTAATCACTATGTTAAGAGAAATCATAAGAGACTTGTCATCATCAAAAAGGGGGAATTTTTTGGACCTATTTTATAGTTTTTATAATGACATGTGCTTACTTGATAATGTGCTTTACTTGATATATCATATGCGTGTAATTGTGTGCTTTAATCTTATTATAGCTAGCAACAATTATGAGAAGAAAGAAGATCGAAGTTATAACAACTTCAGGAATAACTTTGGTAGTCTACATGGAATTTATAGCTACCCAGTCATAACTTTAAAGAAAATCGCTTCAAGCAAGATCTACCTCAAACAACACAAGACTCGAGATGGAGGGTCTTTGTGATCAAGATGAAGAGATGATCCGTATACTGAAAATCTTTGTGAAGATTAGATAGTATAGGTCGTCATTCGGTAACTATTCCATTCGAGAGATTTATGTTCAAAGTTATAGCTTTAGCCTATAACTTTGGATGATAAATGTTGATGCATGATTTTGGAAATAAAATATTTTAAATGTTTTCAAAAGTGAATGAGTATTTTTATATTTATCAAAAGTTTTAATAAAGAATATATTTATGAGATTCTATTGGTTAGTTGTAACACCCGGAAATGTACCCTATTTTTCTAGTAGAAATATGTTACGAAATCTTTTCAGCAAATTTAAGTTTTAATTTAGAATTTACAGTTTCGAGTCGAATTTAGAATTTCCGAGTTCGTATTTGGAATTTCCGCGAGATTCCATGAGAATCCCGTCTTAAGGCGTCTTTGACTTTTCTTGACTTTTAAATCGTTCTTGACGTTTGTGACTTTAAGCCGTCTTTGATTTTCTGACTGTTACCGTCTTTGACTTTTCTTGACTTTTGAGCCGTCTTTGACTTTCGTTGACTTTTCCGACTCACCCTACATATACTCCCTTAAACCCTAAACCTAATTCATTTCCTCACAATTCATTTCCTTCTTCTTCCTCACCATAAACACCAAAAACCTTGCCTCCATTTTCAACCAACATTAGATTCGTCATAGTTCGTTTGTTTCTCGCTCAAATTCCCGTAAGTTCGTCTTATTCTTCCCCTCTTAGCTTCCTCTATTCGTATTGGTAATAAAATTACCGTATTTCTCGCTTTTTAAATTATCCGTCTTTCTCTAGGTGAATTATAATCATATTTGATTATCTAATTGTATGTAGGTTGAGACTAGGAAGGTTTAGAAACCGTTTAAAGACGTGAAAAGGTAACGGTGAAGGGTTACTCGATATCATCTACGTGTTTTAATGTGTTTTCCATGTTAGAAACTGTATTTAGATTATGGTTAGTATGCTTAGGACTTGTGTTGTTGTTGTTGGTTGTTGTTAGTTGTTAATTGATAAGAGAATTGATGGTTTGTGTTGATAAATGAGGATTTTGTTGTTGATAACATGTTGATTTTTGATCGTCCTTGACTTCCGTGAAGGACGCAAGCTGCGTTGGGGGACGCAGGCTGCGTCGTAGGACGCAGGATGCGTCGTGGTGACGCAGGATGCGTCGTGGTGACGCAGGATGCGTCGTGGTGACGCAGGCTGCGTCGTGGTGACGCAGGCTGCGTCGTGGTGACGCAGGCTGCGTCATACGCTGCCAACAGAATTTTTCCTGCACTGACCCCTTTTTGTAAAATGATCATATCTCCTTCGTTACTTGCTTGTTTTGGGCGTGTGACATCTCGTTGAAACCGTAAGAGGATAAGCTATCACCTCCACTTGGAATTTCTGCATTCCCATGTCTAGAACTCTAGTTATGACCATTTGAAGTGGACCCTTGTTTTCGTTGGTTTCCAAACAACGTTGTTTTGGAGAGGTGATCTATGTTTTTATTCATTATGCTTCATAAACTTGATCTAATGCTTATGTATCATGTATTAACTCATGTTTATCATATTTAAACTTATATGATTCCCTATTCTCATGTTTTGTGACGGTTTTTGGTATGTTCCCATTTTGAGTCGGTTTTTACAAATGTTACGGTTTGAGCACAAATTTCCTATGTACTTTGTACTCTCATTTCCCGGCTACACCCTTATACTCGTTAGAATGGAATGTCGGAGCGATGGGGTGTATCCTTGATGCTTGTATGCATGTTTAGTGGGGATATGACGACGTTGTTAGGAGGCGAACGCAATGCGTTGATCGACCCGACCGTCAAATGTTGTATCCTTGCGAGGTGGTGTCATTGCATGTAGCGTACTAGCTTGACTTTTGAATATAGATCTCTTTCCGCCTCTTTCGTGAAGGTTGACCGAATTTGGGGTACTCGGCGTCTATGATTGACCGAGTCTTGGATGTGGAACGTCTTACCACATGTCGAATCGGGAAACGTCTTATCCCGAGAGTCTGGCCAGGTTTAAACTAGGACCGTATTATTATCGTCGTCCTACCGAGAAGATTAGAGTCTTGTGTGTACGAAACGTCTTATCGTACATGATTCCGGGAAACGTCTTATCCCGTGAACTTGTTTGTCTAGGTCATGAGTATACGAAACGTCTTATCGTATACGGTTCCGGAAAATGTCTTATTCCGTGAGCTTCCATTGGCTTGTTGTAACAACCCGAAAAGTACCCAATTTTTCTAGTAAAAATATTTACTAACACTTTTCAGCGGACTTAAGTTTTTAAAATAGCATTTATTGTTTCGAGTCGTATTTTGAAATTCTGCGTTCGTATTTGGAATTTCTGAAAGATTCCATGAAAAGACCGTTTTTAGTCATCTTTGACTTTTCTTGACTTTTAAGTCGTCTTTGACTTTTTCTTGACTTTTTAAAGTCGTCATTGACTTTTTCTTGACTTTTAAGTCGTCATAAACTTTTCTTGACTTTTAAGTCATCTTCGACTTTTCTCGACTTTTCAGTCAACTTTGACTTCAGTTGACTTTTTCCCGACTCGCCTCATAAGTTTGAAGACCGAAATTTTATTTAAAAAAATAATATTTTTGATTTATTTTTATTTAGATTTATGAGAATTTATGATAATTTAATAAAATTATTTTGAATTTATTCGGAATTTATAATAAGGTTTTACGGTTTAAACCCGGGAATCATTTAACTATTCCCGACTCATCGTAAATCCCGAAACAAATCCGAAACTCGACTTTGGCATGAGTCACGCGCCCATGTCATCGTTTTCCACTCACAATTAGATATTTTAATTGTTTTGATTAGACTAATAATAATATCTAGATATTTATCAACTTTATCGATCAGTTAACGAAAATTACGCAAATCGTTTACAAAACTGACCCGATAATCACAAAGCCACACGGCTCTCATACCCTCTAATAGGGCTTGATATTTTCATTTCTTTTGATTAATATAACATAATATCTTGATATTTAATTTAATTAACTTTATATTTAATCGATTACCGTAATATAATTATTAAACGCGAGTCAATTCCGTAACAACAATTTCAAAACCCGACTCCCTAATTCTTCTATATGTACACGGCTCACCCAACCACACTTACTCACTAACAACTTTTCATTTTACAATAAATCCAATTAAGATCAAATTATCACTTTCTTTAATCGTTCTTGAGCGTTCTTCGTGTTCTTCATCCGTTCTTCATCGTTCTTGAGCAAAATCCTCATAAAATCTTCATTTCTTATCTAAATCCGTCCTAACTTATATTTCTAGAATCTCCTCTTCGCTCTCCATCTTCTAGTACGGTTTATTTTCAATTCCGTCAAAATCGTTTTCAACATTTAATTTATGGAAAATCAAGTTTAAGTTCTAATAATGTTTTCTTGTCATTTCTTATAGGGGAAGATTTTGAAGACGAGTTTGGAGACGCGTATATTTTGGGTGAAGATTAGTAGGAGGGTTTCTTGGTTTATACTTCTTATTTTGGTGCTAATTGACTTGTCTAGCTAAGGTAACGATTCCGGGTTACTCGACGAATATATGTTACATAGCTTTGGTTTCTTTTATTTTTGGTTCATCTTTTGTTTTGGTTCATGTTATTATGATTTAAGGATTTTTAGTTAGTAACATGTTAAGTAGTGGTTATTATTGTGTTTTATGAATTTATAACATGTTGGTTGTTCTTGATGAATTTGGATGATTTTTCATAATAATGATTTTTGTATGATGGATGGTT
>JAIUZE010071463.1:0-40228 GCA_022085475.1 Heliosperma pusillum | reverse complement strand
TCGAGTCTCAATCTTATCAAACTTATACCGCTAACGGTGAGATGCAAGCCCTAGTGAGCGTATTCGGTTGCCTAAGAGTGTCTTCCCCGAGTCTTTGAATAACATGATGGATTCGGATTTGTATTTCATATGCTCTTATCATTATTTATCGTATTGCCTATCTATTCTTATCGTAACTCACATGTATATCTGTATATGCATGATTTTACTTTGTATTTCCTTATATGTACGTTTAAGGTGATATGGCTGGGAGAACCCGGAGTTACTCCCCACTGACTGTGGCGTTCATGTTTTTCATGGATGAACAGGTTGCTTGATTTGGATGGCTTTTTGGATATGATATTTTGGGTTCGGGTGTGAGCTAGCGGGCGTTGTCCCTGGAAGTTTCACCTCTAGACGAATTTAGCTAGTTTTGTTAAACACTTGTTCTTTGCTAACATTTTAAGAGACCCCGTCTCTTTGTTGTATATTCCCGTATTTAGTTTGTAACATTTTGACACACCTCGTGTTATATATATCTTGCATGTTTAAAGGTTTTTAAAATACCGTATTTCCGCATATTATTTCACATGCTTGTATGTTTTATATTTCCGCATTCGCGAGGGTTGTCACAGTTGGTATCAGAGCTTTATCGCTCCCGACGCACACACGTGAACCCTAACATAAACTACTTGACCTTAAAATAATAAATGACGAGATTGGTTATAAGTTTAAGGATTTTACTTGGTAGTTCCTATTTGTTTTTAGCTAATTGATAGGAGTAACTTAATTTGTTTTTGTTTCTTATTAAGATGGTTAGACCGCGTTTAGCTGAGAATGTTATGATGGAGGCTCTTGCTCAAGTGCTGAAGAATCAGCAAGATGCCGCTCTAGCTAATGCCAACCAAGTTCCCCCTAGAAGGGAGGACAACCATCAGGGTGGCTATGCTTGGGTGGCGGGACAAATTGCAAGGAGTAAGATTGTGCCATATGGTGGAGAACCGGATCCTACTGAGTTATCCGATTGGTTCCGGGAGATGGAGAAGCAGTTTGATCTTTACCAAGTTCGAGAAGAGGACAAGGTGAGGATTGCAAAGCACTTTCTGGTGAGGGAAGCCGACAACTGGTGGGCTATCACAAGTGCCACTGCCGTTCTTGAAGAGGACTTTAACTGGGCTTGCTTTAAAGCTCTTGTGGAGGGTAGATTTTACCCTAAAGAGCTTAAACAGCAAAGGCTTAAAGAGTTCATTGACTTTAGACAAGGCAACCTATCAGCTCAAGAGTTTACTACGGAGTTTAATAAGCTCGCTCATTTCGCGCCAAGGCTGATCCGTGATGATGAAGACCGTGCATTCTATTATCGTAACAAGTTAAATGCCGTTCTTCAAAGTAAAGTGAGAAGGGGTACTGCGTCCTTTGGAGATCTATACGATGATGCCTTGTGGGCTGAGAATTCAATGAAGGCTATTAGAGATGAAGCTTCAATGAATAATCCCTCTCCTTCTTATGCTCCTAGGCCGAATGCTTTTGGGAAGAGGCCGTTTATTCCGTCTTCTTCTAATTCCTATGCTAACAAGAAGAGGTTTAATCCTTCTTCCAATGCCTATTCAAGGAATCCTGCTCCTTTTATTCCTAGAGCTACTTCGAATGTAGTTCATAGGCCATATGCTCCTCAGGTTCAAGGTCGTCAATGTAGCTATTGTAGACAACCATACCATCCTGGTGTGCCTCGTTCCAGCCGATCTTACATTTGCTTCTTTTGTAAAAAGGGTGGTCATCGTTACGAGGATTGCCCCGACCGAAAGTTGCCCCCTCCTCCTCCTAAACCTAAGGGTTCAATCTTTGTCATGAGCCGTGCTGAGGCCGACGCTCATCCCGAGATCATTACGGGTATGTTCTCAATTTTAGAGCAACCGTGTCTTATTTTATTTGATACCGGGGCTTCAATGTCTTTTGTGTCATCAACCTATGCTAATAAATTATCAATCAAACCGACATCTAGTGAGGATACTCCCATATCCTTACCTTCCGGAGATATTATCTCTTGTTCAACCCTTTATCCAAATGTACCTATATCTATTTCGGGTTCTGTCTTCCCCGCGAATCTCCTTAAGTTTCCTCTAGAAGAGTTTGATATTATATTAGGTATAGATTGGTTAGCTATGTATCATGCTAGGTTCGAGTGTCGTGATCAAAAGATTTTCTTAAAGAGTCCTTTAGGTGTTAGAATAACATATAAGGGATCTCATCCCCGTAAAGGTGTGTCTTTAATTTCCGCGTTGAAGTTGGTAAGTATGGTTAGAAAAGGTCATCAAGCATTCTTGTGTGTTGTGACTTCTTCAAATACCTCTTTGCCAAGTATTGAAGATGTGCCTATTGTTCGAGAATTCGTTGATGTATTCCCCGAAGATTTGCCCGGGATTCCTCCCGAGCGTGATGTTGAATTCTCTATTGATCTTGTTCCTGGTTCTGGTCCAATTGCCAAAGCTCCTTATCGTATGGCTCCGTCGGAATTGAAAGAGTTAAGGAAGCAGTTGGATGATATGATTGAAAAGGGTTTTATTCGACCAAGTGCCTCTCCTTGGGGTGCTCCCGTTCTTTTTGTGAAGAAGAAGGATGGTTCTATGAGGTTGTGTATTGATTACCGAGAATTGAATAGGATTACAATCAAGAATAGGATATCCTTTACCGAGAATGAAAGATTTGTTTGATCAACTAAAGGGTCTCTACTTTTTTCGAAGATTGATTTGAGGATCGGGTTATCATCAAAATTCCAGTAGAGATGTTGATATTCCGAAGACGATTTTTAGTACGAGGTATGGTCATTATGAGTTCAAGGTTAATGCCATTGGATTGACGATGCTCCCGCTATCTTTATGGATTCAAAGAACCGCACATTTAGTGAGTATCTTGACAAGTGCGTGGTGGTATTCATTGATGATATTCTTATTTTCTCCAAGTCCGAAGATGAGCATGCTATTCATTTGAGGATTATTTTGGGTGTTCTACGTCGTCAGAAGTGGTATGCTAAGTTCTCTAAGTGTGAGTTCTGGTTACCTAAAGTGACCTTCCTTGGGCATGTGATTTCTAAAGAGGGTGTTATGGTGGATCCTTTGAAGATTGAAGCTGTTGTTGATTGGAAGAGTCCGTCTGATATTAGAGAGATTCAAAGTTTTCTTGGTTTAGCTGGTTATTACCGAAGATTTGTCAAAGATTTCTCTAAGCTTGCTAGACCGATGACTCAGTTATTGAAGAAGGAAACCAAATTCCTATGGAATGAAGCTTGTGAAGCAGCGTTTCAAGAATTAAAGAAGAGGTTAACTACCGCTCCGGTGTTGACTTTGCCCGAAGATGGAGTAGACTTTGATGTCTATTGTGATGCTTCTAAAATGGGATTAGGTTGTGTTCTTATGCAAAATCGGAAGGTGGTGGCTTATGCTTCTAGGCAATTGAGAGTTCATGAAGTGAACTATCCTACCCATGATCTAGAATTGGCCGCTGTTGTTCATGCTTTGAAAGTATGGAGGCATTATTTAATTGGAGTTCATTGTCGTATCTTCACCGACCATAAGAGTTTGAAGTACATATTTACTCAAAAAGAGTTGAATATGAGGCAAAGAAGATGGTTGGAATTGGTGAACGATTATGATTTTGAGTTATTATATCATGAAGGGAGGGCTAATGTTGTTGCCGATGCTCTTAGTAGGAAAGCTTCTCATGCTTCTCATGCTTTGCATGTATTGCCTGTTGATCTTTGTGCCGAGTTTCAAAGGTTGAGTTTTGAATTTGTAGAGCGTGGATTTTTTCATGTTGGTGCTATGATTGCCGAGCCTGTGTTTCTCCGTGAAATCCGCGAAAGCCAAGTTGATGATCTTACCTACAAGTCTATCCAAGCCAAGATTCTTGAAGGTAAAGGTAAAGATTTCAAGTTTGATAATGAAGGTGTTCTTCGTTTCCATGGTCGTTTATTTGTTCCTAATGCTCTTGATTTAAGGAAGCGAGTTCTTGATGAAGCTCATCTTTCCCCTTATTCTATTCATCCCGGTGGTGATAAGATGTACAAGGATTTGAAGCTACAGTTTTGGTGGCCGAACTTGAAGGGTGATGTTGTTTCTTATGTTGGAAGTTGTCTTACTTGCCAACAAGTGAAGATTTGAACACAGGAAGACCCGGTGGGATTGTAAAAGTTTGGAATATTCCGCTATGGAAGGGGAATCTATTTATATGGAATTTTGTTATGGCTTTGCCGAAGGACCGTTGGAGGTAAAGATGCTGTTGGGTTCGTTGTTGATGATTGACCAAGTGTTGCTTAGATTTATTCCGATCAAAGAAACTTGGAATTTGGATCGTTTAGCAAAAGGGCTTAGGTGGATGAAATCTGTTTAGATATCATGGTGTTGTTCCTTTGGAGATTATATCGACCGAGATCCGAGATTCTGTTTCAAGCTTTTGGAAAGCTTTGCAAGAAGCCATGTGGGTAGTAAGTTGTTGATGAGTACTGCTTTTCTGCCGACTACGGGTATGGTCAGACTGAAAGGACTATTCAGGACTTTAGAAAGACGTGCTTAGGGCTTGTTGCTTTCACTTCAGTCTAGTTGGAAAAAGGCTTCCCGTTGGTGGAGTTTTCTTACAACAATAGCTATATGCATCTATACTAAGATGGCTCAAGAAGCTCTTTATGGAAGAAAATGTCGGAGTCCTATATGTTGGAATCAATTGAGTGACAATCGTGATTTAGGCCCCGATGTTCTTGTTGAAACCATTGATAATGTGAAGGTCATTCGAGATAGAATGAAAGCCGCTCAAGACCGTCAAAAGTCTTATGCAGATATCCGAAGAAGGCCTTTAGAATTTCAGGTGGGAGATAAAGTATTCTTGAAGGTATCTCCAATGAAGGGTGTTAAACGGTTTGGTGTTAAGGGTAAATTGAGCCCGAAATACATTGGACCCTTTAATATTGTGAAAAGGATTGGTGCCGTTGCTTATAAGTTGGAATTGCCGCTGAATTTGGCTAAGGTTCATGATGTATTTCATGTTTCTCAATTGAGAAAGTATGTTAGTGATCCGAGCCATGTATTTCAAAAGGAATTGCCCGAGCTTGAACCGAATCTATCCTTTGAAGAGAAGCCGATCCGTATCCTAGATCGTAAGGATAGGAAGTTGAGAAGTAAAGTAGTTCCTTGGTGAAAATCTTGTGGAGAAGTGCTAATGTCGAAGAAGAGACTTGGGAAACCGAAGCTTCTATGCGTAGTAAATATCCGAGTCTGTTCGAGTAAGGTAATTTTTATTTTCCTCAAGTTTCGAGGGCGAAACTTTTTAAAAGGTGGGGTGATTGTAACACCCGGAAATGTACCCTATTTTTCTAGTAGAAATATTTTACGAAATCTTTTCAGTAATTTTAAGTTTTAATTAAGATTTTTATGTTTCGAGTCGAATTTAGAATTTCCGAGTTCGTATTTGGAATTTCTGCGAGATTCCATGAAAATCCCGTCTTAAGGAGAGTTTGACTTTTCTTGACTTTTGAGTCGAGTTTGACTTTCCTTGACTTTGGAACCGTCTTTGACTTCCGTTGACTTTTCTCCTACACAACTCACACTACTCCTTAACCTAATATCTCATTCAACACAAAATCAAACACAAGCTTTCTTCCTCTCTAAGAAATCTCAACTTTCCCTCTTTGATATCGATCTTAGAATTGTCGTAACTTCTTCGTTACTTGATAGAATTTACGTAAGTTCGTCTTATTCTTCTTCCCTAACCTTCCTCTATCCGTATTGATATTAAAAGTATCGTCTTTCTCGATTTTCAAGCTTTCCGTCTTTCTCAAGATGAACTTTATTCATCTTTTTACGATCTATTTGTAGGTGGTGACCTCCAAGATCCCGACAAAGACTATTACCTTATTGAAGAGGAGCTTGACGTTTAGTGAAGTCGCTTAAAGGTAACGGTGAAGGGTTACTCGGTATCATTTACGTGTTTTACATGTTTATATGTTAGAAATCGTATTTAGAATATGATTAGGAAGATTAGAAATCATGCTATGATTAATGGATGATGTTATATGATGAATGTTGATGATATATATTGATTGTTGATGATTATTAGAAGCATATATGAGAATTGGATTGAATTGGTTAAGTGAGCAAGGCTCACGGGTGAACTGGTGTTCCCTGCCAGTCGACCGGCCGCCGGTCTGCCAACCGGCTGGGAACACATCAGTAACACCTTTGGAATTTTGGATTTTGTATGAAGAGGGGCTCTGTGCCGGTCGACCGGCCGCCGGTCGACTGACCGGCCCAGACCTCATTTCTCTGTTTTTGGTTTTTGCCCTGTGTTCTGAGCCGGCCCACCGGCCACCGGTCTCCTGCCCGGCCTGGAACACGGCTGTATGTTTTTCCTATAATTTCTAAATCTCGTAATTTATAATAGTTCGCATGGTCCGTTTATCGTATAATTTTACGTAGTGACTTATAATATTCATGTTTTGGATATATGATATCTTATTCTCTTGTATCACATGCTTCGTGACGGTTTTCGATATGTCCCACTTTGAGTCGGTTTTACATACGTTTCGGTTTGAGCATGATTTTGTCGTGTGCTTTGTATTCTCATTCCCTTGGCTACCTTCCCGTTCGTAAGGCTGGAATGTCGGAACGGAGAGGTATCCTACTGCTTAAATGCATGTGTTAGTGGGCATACGACGACGTTGTTGGGAGTTGAACGCTATGCGTTGATCGACCCGGCCGTCAAATGTTGTTTACTTGCGAGGTGGTGTTATTTGCATGTAGCGTACCGCTTGTTATGAGGTTTGAGCTCTTTTCCGCCTCTTTCGTGAATTGATCTACCGAATTTGGGGTACTCGGCGTTTGCTTTGTAAGACCGAGTCTTGGATGCGAAACGTCATCGTGTGTCGAATCGGAACATGATTTATTCCGAGAGTCTGGCCAGGTTTAGACTAGGGCCGTATTATTATCGTCGTCCTACCAGGAGGAAACTAGTCTACATATACGAAATGTCATCGTGTATGAGTTGAGGGAAATGTCATCCGTGAACGCCTTTTAATCATACTTGCCATGTACACGATGCTAGTGCGTTTTATTTACCGTGAGAGTTGTCGTCTTGTGTCGTTCTTGAATGCGTGATTTCATGATCTTGTTCATGGTCATTGTATGATTGGACACCGTCATTGTTTTGGTTCGTGAATGGATGATAATATGTTGGATTTATTATGGTCATCGCATGACTTGACTTGGTTTATCTGTCGAGTCTTAATCTTATCAATCTTATACCGCTAACGGTGAGATGTAAGCCCTAGTGAGTGTATTCGGTTGCCTAAGAGTGTTTTCCCCGAGTCTTTGAATAACATGGTGGTTTCGGATTTGATTTCCACATGATCTTATTATTATCTATCGAATTGCCTATCTATTCTTATCGCAACTCACATGTATATATATATAATGCATGATTTTACTTTTGTATTTCCTTATATGTACGTTTAATGTGATATGGCTGGGAGAACCCGGAGTTACTCCCCACTGACTGTGGCGCATTCATGTTTTTCATGGATGAACAGGTTGCTGCTATGGATGGACTTTTTGGATATGATATTTTGGGGTTCGGGTGTGAGCTAGCGGGCGTTGTCCCTGGAAGTTCACCTCTAGACGATTAGCTAGGTTTGTTAAACACTTGTTCTTTGCTAACATTTTAAGAGACCCGTCTCTTTGTTGTATATTCCCGTATTTAGTTTGTAACATTTTGACACACCTCGTGTTATATATATCTTGCATGTTTAAAGGTTTTTAAAATACCGTATTTCCGCATATTATTTCACATGCTTGTATGTTTTATATTTCCGCATTCGCGAGAGTTGTCACACCTCCCCCTTCCCAACACTTTTCTTTTTGTCTTTCCCATAACCACCCTACACCCCTACTCCCCCTCTTCCCAACACCCTTCTTTTTATTCTTCCCATAACCACTCCTATTTACTCCGCACTCTACTTCCCACCAGATTACAATTCATTCAAACACACACACAAAAAAAAAATAATAGAAAGAAAGAGAGATTAGAGAGAGAAACCGAAAAGAGGAAGAAGAAGAAGAAGGAGGGAGCATAAGGAGGAGGATCTAGCCTTAGCACCAAGATCCTCACTTGGTGAGAATGTCTAAACCACCATTTTATGTTTATTAACCTTAAGAACACCTATTCATTTAGTTTAAATCGTAGAACAATAATTAAACAAGTTTCCATTCATGCATGCATGAACTTAAGCACATAACAATCATCAAAGTGTCAAATCCGGAGGTTGATAATTAACAGAATAAAAATCCGACTTAGACTTGTTTTATTACTATTAAAAAAATATATGTCGTAGGTCTTTCTGTCTATAACCAGTGTACAAAATTTTGTCATAATCCCATGAGTCTTTTGCAAATGAAAAATCATACAAAAAGAACATGATTCTGGACAATCGAATCTGCTAGTCCCAATGTTTGTGTCTTAAAAAGTAACTTAAAGGATTAATGAGGACAAAACCTTTTACCACAATGAACTTCAATGAATATAGAGTATATTAGGCCCTGGAATCAACTCATTTGAATTTATAATCTTTGTAATCTACTTAAAAAAAATTTGTGACTCATATTCTGTCCACTAGTTAAACATCCGTCCAATAGTACATCTTAAACCTATTTTTGGCTAACATTGTATATAAATAAAAGTTGATAGACTAAATACTAGACCTATTGGAGTTGGTTTCGTCCAAGAATATTGAGTATTTGATTTTATATGATTTTTGCAACACAAAATGACAATCTGGAAATCTGATAAAATATTGTTCTTTAGATTGATAGTTGAGAATCTACCATTTTCGAATAGACCACTAGTAAATAAAGTTATACTAAATATAAATTCTTGATATTTGACTATGATAAACTTTAATGAAATAAATGCATGTTGGCTTTTGTAAACCTATATTTCGACTATTTAAACACCCGAACCAGCCCAAAACTTTCTGTGACTCGGAAACCGTCACGTTTTACTAAACAGAAATTTCAGAGGCCTTAGAGTCGTTTTTGGACTGTTGGTATTTGACACTTAAAGTTGTAGTACATCTTAAAGAATCCAACCTCACTGGTCTTACCCCAAAAAGTTAAGTAACAAAGGAGTTATGACGTTTTGAAGCCACTGTTCAGAATCTGTAAAACCGTAAAGTATGTATGAGATAATGAACTTGTATAAACCAAGTGTATAAGCTATAACTTGTTAAACTAAAAGCACCAACTTGATAAAATACTCTTAAATATTCTGACCATGAACTTAGTTTGCTTTCTTAAGAATAAAACTCGGAACAAAACGTTAAAAATGGAAACATAACAAAAACCGAGTAAAATGCATAAAACCAATTGAACTAGTTAAGGACCGTCTGGAATAATTTAGTAACGAGTACTTTATGTATATTGTAGACTCGGGATTTGTAGAAGAAGAACTTTAAATCTAGACCAGCTCATAAGGTAAGGGAAACGCTTGTCCATACACTTTTCTTGAACTATTGAGTATTGTTTCAAATGTTATATTGTGTATAATGTTTATAATGATTGTTATTATAAGTTTGGATTATTGTGATGAAATATTGAAAAATAATTGATATTATTCCATCCTTTGAAGTGTTGAAATATAATAAAGGACTCATAACTTTTAAGAGTTTGAAAACCAAAACCGTTTGATCTTTTGTACAAATTATGGAGATGGTTAATCTCAAGAAATGGATTTAATTGTTTGGAAAGGGTTTTGATTTTTGGTTTGAACGGTTTTGGTAGAGGGGTAGGTTGTTCCCAAATAATAAAAGGGGACCTCCTATACAGAGCTTCTGGTGGGGGTTAGTTGATCGAGACCCCGTCCTCTTATCTTCCTCCTTGGGGTTGGCCCTTGGAGGGGTGTGCACACTCGGGATTTTTGGACAGTTATTGTACATGGTTTGGTGAACCCCGTCTTATCCGGACTAGGGCGAGGGAATCCTCTCCATACGGCCTCTATCCATTACTTACTAAAGAAAGTGAAGAAATGTTTTCTTCGAAGGAAATTGTTTTAAGATTTGGAAGGACTAATTATTTTGGATCGGATTTCCTTATTTAGAAACTTGAACTTCTCAATGATATTCTACTTTCTTACGAATTCTAAATTTTAAGTAAAACTCTTATTTATTTATTTTTGGATTGTTTACCTTACTCAACATTATTGTTGACCCTCTTTTGTTTTTGTCCTTAATTGGAACTGCTATGACCACTATTGTGAGAGCAGATCGTGTGACAGGTAATCCAAGGAACTAGGACGTGGGAACCACGGGAGAGCGCGCGCGTTATTGTTTTTATTGGAAACCAATGTTTAGACAATTATCTTTATTTTGCATCATCAAACTTATTCGCTTCCGCAAACATTTGGATTTGGTTGTAATCGGATTTTACTCTTTGGTTTTTAATTCACATGGACATTTACCCCTTTGAATTACATGATTTAAATACTTCTACTACAATTGGTTCAAATGTGACACATCCATATTCCGAATTTTACATGAAAACTCTATTTTTAAATATAACGGATTATGGGGGTGTTACAGAACATATCGAAAACCGTCACGAAACATGTGATACAAGCGAATAAGATATCATATATCCAAAACTTGAATATTATAAGTCACTACGTAAAATTATACGATAAACGGATCATGCGAACTATTATAAATTACGAGTTTTAGAAGTTAAAGGAAAAGATCACAGCCGTGTTCCAGGCCGGGCAGGGGACCGGTGGCCGGTGGGCCGGCTCAGAACACAGGGCAAAAACCAAAAATCCCCAAAAACAGAGAAATGAGGTCTGGGCCGGTTGGTGGACCGGCGGCCGGTCGACCGGCTCAGAACCCCCCTATACAAATTTTCCCAAAATTTCAATGATGTTACTGATGTGTTCCCAGCCGGTTGGAAGACCGGCGACCGGTCGACCGGCAGGGAGCACCAGTTCATCCGTGAGCTTTCCTCACTTGTCCAATTCATTTCAATTCTCATATATACTTCAAATAATCATCAACAATCAATATACATCATCAACATTCATCATATAACAACATTCATTAATCATACCATGATTCCTAAGCTTCTAATCATATTCTAAATACGATTTCTAGCATATAAAGCATGTAAAACACGTAAATGATACCGAGTAACCCTTCACCGTTACCTTTAAGCGTCTCTACTAATCGTCAAGCTCCTCTTCAATAAGGTAATAGTCTTTGTCGGGATCTTGGAGGTCACCACCTACAAATAGATCGTAAAAAGATGAATAAAGTTCATCTTGAGAAAGACGGAAAGCTTGAAAAGCGAGAAAGACGATGATTTTAACATCAACACGGATAGAGGAAGGTACGGGGAGAAGAATGAGACGAACTTACGTGAATTCTATCGAGAAATGAATGAGCTAGGACGAATCAAAGATCGAAAAGTTATGGAGGCAAGGTTTCTTAAGGAAGAAGTAAAATTTGGTTTGTGTTTGATTTTGTGTTGAATGAAATTTAGGTTAAGGAGTAGTGTGAGTTGTGTAGGAGAAAAGTCAACAAAAAGTCAAAGACGGTTCGAAAGTCAAGAAAAGTCAAACTCGTCTTAAGACGGGATTTTCATGGAATCTCGCGGAAATTCCAAATACGAACTCGGAAATTCTAAATTCGACTCGAAACATAAAATTCAAATTTAAAACTTAAAATTGCTGAAAAGATTTCGTAAAATATTTCTACTAGAAAAATATGGTACATTTCCGGGTGTTACAATTAGTTTGTTTTTGATGCATTGTATTTTATTTGTCTTTATTTTGAAGAAAAAGAAAAGAAAAAAAAAAGAAAAATTGAAAATCCCGGCTAGGTGAAAACCCACAAGGGTGGGCACCTAGGCAAGATTTGGGAAGGTGGCCGAGGACGGAATGAAAACCCGAAAGGGCATTCCGGGCAAAATGAAAAATCGAGTTGCGAGCCACCAATGAGGGGAAAGGAAAAGCTAAGGTGAAAACCCGAAAGGGCACCTTAGGCAAAATGAGGGATTTTCAAGAAAAAAAATGAAAAAAAATTGAGCATAATACTTCCTATGATGAGGATTTTGGAGGTATAAGAAGGGAGTGATAAGGAGGAAATTGGAAGGAGGCTAGCTTAGGACTCCTTTTATTTTTGTTTTTGAGTCACAAAACTTGATTCCAAATTGGTGGTTTTTCTCTTGGTGGTTACTTGGTTGTGCAAATTGTGAAGTTTGGGGTCAACCAAGTAACCATGATTTGCATTAGTGGAGTAATAAGGGGGTGGTATAAGGAGTGGATTTGTATGGAGGTTGCTGAGAAAGACAATCTCGCTATGCCTTGGGATAAGGCAAAGATGGTCATACTACTTTTTTTTGGGAGCTATAAGGAGGGAGGAGTTTATTTGAGTCGGAGTAGGTGGCATGTCGTGTCTTAGTCTTGAGGGATGATATAAGGAGGGAGAGTGAGAGAAGAGTGTCACAAGAATTGAGTCTTTTTATTTTGTTTTTGTCATGGGTGGATTGTTTAAGAGGGAGTATAAGAAGGGTGTAGAGAGGGAAGAGAGGTCAATGCCTCCACACACACTTTGTTGGGCTCGTGTCATTTGTGCTAATCTCGAGTTTTACTCGGGACGAGTAAAAGTCCAAGTGTGGGGGTGTTTGACAACGTCAAACATTGTCGTGTCTAGTAGTAATTTTTAGAGTCTTTTGTTTTACTTTTTACGGGTCAGTAGCTTTGTTTTATGTTAATTTTAGTTTTTGTAATAATGCTAGTATTTAGTATTTTAAGTCAGTTTTGAGAGTCAAAACCCAAAAGTCAATGAAAGTCAAACCCGAAACCCGAGACCCAAAAACCCGGAAATTGGAGTGGGCTAGCAATGAATCACCAAGGCATGAAGACCAAGCCCAATGGGTCAATGGAAGTCAAGGCGGGGCCAAAAGACTATGGGTCAACGAAAGTCAAGAAGGAAAGCAAAGGTAAAAACGGGCAGTGCTCGACGCAGCCTGCGTCGCACGACGCAGCCTGCGTCCTTTCTCAGCACGGGATTTCTTCAATTTCTCGTCTTGTCTTTTGGGAAGCCCACCTTTCAAGGCCCCTAGGTTGGCGGGCCAAGGGTATATAAGAAGAAAACTGAAGAGAGAGAGAAGGGCAAGCATTCATACAACATTAAACATCATATTTTCCTTAGTTTTTCTCTACTTTGTTCTTCAACTTTGGCTCTTGTAATTTGGTTTTATTTAGAAATTGGTTGTAATATGAAGACTATGGGTAGCTAATCTTTTCTTTGCTTAGTGTAATTTGAACAAGTTCTTCCTTTTAGCATTGTAAGACCTTTTTAATCCTTTCTACTCTATTTAATTCCATTTTCTTATGTTTGAATTCCATTGTTGAATGAATTGTTGTTGAGACTAACCATCCTAGCAATTGTTTGTTTGATTTATTGCTTTGTCTTGATGAATTTGGTTAATTTGTCTTGGTATTTGTTGAAGCAACCTTGAAAGATTGTAACTTTGGTTTAAAAGTTGGAATCTTTTGAGTGGAATTTGGGTTATTGTGTATTTAGAACATGGTTTAATGTTTTATTACATGATTCTAGCATGCTTCTTTGGTTTTGTGCTTACAGCTTGCATCTTTATTTATGCTTATGTTTTAATAAGTATGGGTTTAGTTGTATTGAGTCATTTATGGATGGTTTAATTAATGGTGGCTAGTTCTTAGAAGTTTGTAATAGATAATTAGAGAAAGGAAGGAAAGAAGGGTTTTTACTATGTTAATTGTGGGGGAACTTGGGATAATTGCACTAAGTTATTTCTCTATATTTGAATCTTTGAGTATTTAGTTGTTGTTGTTGGTAATTTTAGACTTGATAATCAATTCTCATGAAAAACTTTCTCCATTTATGTTTTCCTACATGTTTTCCATTATGAATATCATAGTTTGTAATTAATTTAAGTCTTTGTTTTAATTAGTGTCTTAATTAGTAATTAGTGCTTTAATTTGTGATTAGATCCATTAGTTTTGTTAATTGTTATTTTGCAAGAGTCTAGATTAGATTATTTTAGCTAATACCGCTTTCCCTTGGGTTCGATCCTTTTCTTACCCTTACTACCCTTTTATTTAGGTTGGTTTGAGTCTAGATTTGGTTTTATAAATTGTTATTTGACTTAGCTAATTTGCGGAATTAACGACACCGTAAAATAGTCCATCAGAGAACCTAGTTGGTAATTTAGTTTCTATTAGTCCTGCGATATTTGTTAGTATAAACTCCATATAGATATAACCCATCTTGATTGTCTTGTCTTTAAGCTTATCAAAGAATGGGAAATGTGTAGACTCTAGTATGTACTAGTTGTGTTTTGATGATGACAAATCGTTTATTCTCATGCTACTAATGGTATTGTTTCTCTTTAGTGTTTAATCTATTTTATATGTTAATGAGGTATTGACATTGACATAAAGCTTGCAGAAGAAGATGGAAGTTTATATGCCTTCAGAATGTTGAAGAGAGTTGAGATATCAAAAGTGGAGAATTTGATTAATGATAATTAGTATGATATTTATAATAGACTAGACTTGTCTTATTTTAGACAACTACGATTAATATAAATAACATTTTAATTATCTTGATAAATTATTATTGTTGGAACTTAGAAATTTTTTTGTTTTATTTTATTTTCCAAAGATAATTCTCTTTTTGTAAATCTTTTCAATAACTAATTCTCTTTTAGTAAATCTTTTCCATAAATAATTCTCTTTTAAAATGCATATAATGCAATAATTCTAAAATAGAATTAAAATTATGCATTCTAAATATATTTCATCCTAAGGAGATCACTATATAAATCTTTTCACACTAGATATTTTCTAAAAGATATTTGATTCCTTAGATTTTATCTTGCCATATCATTTGCATTTAGGAATAATATATTTTTAGATATTTTATTATCTCATTTCCTAGATCATCTTATCATTTAGGAAAAGAATAATAAGATAATACCTTTTCTCTTCTATTATTGAGAATGTTTGTAAAATGATTCATTGTTGAAATAATCATTACTAGTCTCCAGCTGGAAGGTTGAATCTTATTTACTCGGTGTTATCTTCATTATCTACTTATTCTCTATCGGCATTTAAAATGCCGGTAAGTGTGGGATCTAAGATTAATTCTATTATCTTGCAATTATGGCGGAGTGGCACTATTCAGGGAAAATTCACTGGAGTAGTAACCATTTCATCAATGCACCTAAATCTAAAGTTGGGCTAGGTATTCGTAATACTGGATGTTTGAATCAAAGCCTTCTTGCTAAAATTGGATGGAAAAATTATTCTTAATCGAGAATGTCTCTTTAGCCGGACAATTGGTTTCAAATACAAAATTAAAAGGGAAAGTATAATGTCAAATAGGATGAACAAAATATCATTTTCTTCATGGGGAGGACGTGGCTCGCTCTGGGGTACTCAACTACTACTTAATAGTTGTGCTTGGCAAGTAAGTCTCCCATCATTACTTGATATATGGAATGATAGGTGGGTTCAGGATTTTCGGTAATTTATCTGAAGAGGAGAGACTTCTCCTTCCTCCCCAGGAGCAAATATCGATAATTGTGCTTTTGTACATTTATCTAGTTTTCTTTTTCTCGGATTTGGTCGTTTCCGAGTCCTAGCCACCGTTGGAGTCTTATCATGCTTCTACTCGCATTTTTCTCCGTACGACCCAAGAGCCCAACTTCCCTATGTCATGGGTCCGTTTGCTCACTTAATTACCCTCTTCTCTCGTGCCACGTAGCTCACGCTAAATAGCGTAATTTTGGCCCAAACACACCATTTAGATAGTTACTAAAAGTAGTTGCTACAATAATATTTAAGTCAGCTAACTAGTGATTTTTGAGTTACATATTTTTATTCTCAACCTTGTTAACGAAATAAATCTCATATACAGTAGCTTTATGTCAAATTTGTATCATATCCTGACCCTTGTATTACTCTTGGTCTAGAGCATGGTACCGACTACGCAAACTACCAAGGAGAGGAAATCTTCAACATAAACGACGTTTTTTTTAACAAAGATAAATGCATAAAACTACCCATATAATGTATAACCCTAACATCACATACACCAAAAGCCATGCAAAGTGAAAGCTAAGAGATGCTACATATACTGACCGCCTAACGAAACACTTGTATATCTTACAAATATTACAACAAAAGCCTAGAAGGCTAGGAGTAAATTATCCTTGTACATTACTAATTTCTTCACCTACTAGTTTTCCTAGGCGCCAAGCTGTTACCCTTCGGCAATCTAACACTGTCCGATAAAAGGGGTGCCGGTTTTGTTGCATCATTCTGGAGAAAGCCCGGCATATCAATATCGGGAAGACTGTGGAACTCGTCATGATGTTTCGAAGTTCGAAGTTGATGCTGATCATGCTGAATATAATCCTCAATAGCTAGGTTGTCGTCAAGTGGTATAGCACCTGTAAGTGTCTTATACGCAAACTCCAGACACGGGTCTGACCACAAAGGTGGTGGGAAGCTGAACGCGGACCCGGATTGGTCAGGTTCCCGGGATGCGATGCTACCTGGCTTCTCCTCTGGAACCGGGCCAACTGGGCAGTTTGGGAATGACTTCTCCTTGCTCCTTAGAAGCACATCTGGCTGCATTATAAGAATTGGTTGGTCCCTCGGGTGCAATACCGCTGTATCCCTTTCTGATGAGGGCACAATAGTAATAGGGGGTGCATCAATCACTTCATTTTCGGGAAAGACAAGTGGGGCATTTTGCATTAAGCTATCAGAGTTGTTCCATGGTTCTTCAGTGGAAAAATCAAGGGTATTTTGGGTTTCAGCATCAGGTGGCTTAGGCTTATCTTGTAAATTATTTGACGCATAGACCAAACTCGGAACCGTTTTGACTCTGGTGCATTTCTTACTTGTGGCTCGAAGAGCACGCTCGACTGGTATCGAGTGAAACACAGGTTGAGCATCGAAACCAGCAAGTCGTTTGGAGGAACGAGAAGGCTCACTGACCATGTTTGGGTTCATTGTTTTCCTCTTGGTAGTTTTGGCTTTCTTATTACGGCAACCATTTATTGGAACAGCTACAGTGTTCCTCACAGTCAAACTACTCACTGTAGAGGTAGAAGGCAGCTCTAGAGCTGCCAAAGAGGAATTCATTGACTTACCATCATCGTCTCTGACTTCTGGCAGCAGAACACCAGGTTCACCCGAAGAAGTAGGTCTCACTCTGGTGGACGATCTCGTAATTCTTCTGACAGCATCTTGTTTCAAAACTCCAGATTCTCGCATTAATAATGGAATGCTTTTGGAGGCTTTTTCACCAGCTAAAAGGACTTTTCTGGGAGTGTGATTCGTTGTGATCTCTGTTTCGACTGTAACTGTCGGCTAAGGTGCAAAAGCATACAAATATTCAAGTCAGGGAAAAAACAAATAAACAATTAAATAATGATTATATAAAAACTGATAAGATATAAATGACATGGTAATCGGGGCAGTTTCTAAATCTCATTCTCCAATGAAACTGTTGCACATAGAAGTAACTAAAAGACAACTGAAGATTTGCAGTATTCAACCAACTCAAGCTCCGAGCTAGTAACTACAAGAAGACCAAGGCAAATACTGATTATTATAGATCTAGGTGAATTACAGCTTAGGGCCTGGAATTCCACAATTCCACTTTGGAAACCCAATACTTCAGTTACATATCTAGTGGGCAGTCACTTGAGAAAGAAGTTAATAGGATAATGATAATCATGAATAGAAGATGATGAACCCTGTTGTAGCTTTCAGGTTAAGTATAATCCTTAAGGGTTTCTAATTGACTACGAAAATTTTCTTCATCCTGTATTTGTGTTGTAAGTTGATCAATCTGTTCTTCCTTCCTTATCTGTTTGATGTATCTCATCCTCTGTCTCCCCTCTTTTCCCTTTCTTTCCTTTTGTTTACCATCTTTTTTTCTAATTCCATGAATCTTTACAATAGTTCGTGAGTCAACCTCACTATGGTTCATGTTAGCTACGTCAGCAAACTAATTCCTGTGGTGACTTACATTCTTGGAAATATCACATGATGTTAATAACTTAAACCTAAGACTGCAAGCTACTTCCACTGTTGGCTCACAAAATGGAGAGTGTGTCAGACGATGTAAAATAACTTAAGACTACACCAAATGACCAAATGCAAGGAATTGAATTACTAGCGGAAAAATAATAAGCAATCAGTTCACAGCTACAGGGTACTATTTAAGAAATATAGGACTCTTTTGAGAAACACAGTGATTTCATAGTGATAACTTCTAAAGGAGACTTACAGAGGCTTTTACTATTTCAAACTCTTCTTTATTAACATCATTTCCTGAAGTTCTTCTCCAATATGCATGCCGACTAATCTCTCCAGTCTCCAGATATCGTAGCACCTCCACTTTAGAGCGGAAGACAAGTCCACTAACAGGGTGGAAATAAAACTGTGTCATTCAACACATTGTTTCCATCAGTAAAACAGCGATAATTCATTAAAATCCGAGAAAACCGGACATGATTAACCAATATCTAAGCAAAAAATATCAGCAACTGACAAGGAAAATATTGTAATTATATGCTACTCCGTATTGTTTTATTAAATCAAACGTGACAGGTTTTAATTTGTATCGGAACATGTATTCGGATAATCTAATGGTCAAAGTTGATATTATATACAACCAATGTCAAAAAGGTACGGTAACTATGGGAAGGAGGTAGTACTATATGGGGGGAGGAGACTTTAGTACCGGGTCTGTCCTGACTACTTGAGTTCCACAGAGTTTCTTTCTCATCTCTTTAATCCAACCAGATGGCAGATCCTCGTCCACGGTATTCTCAATTACAACCTAGAAAAATTTCATAAAAGCAAAGCTCTGTATGTTAGGGAAGAAGGAACAAAAGATAACAGTTTGCGAGGAGATAAGGTAAAACCTTCTCAACCAACACCTACCTCTTTTTTCCCTGAAGGAAGTCTCCTACTAGCAGGTGTTTTTGGAATTTGTGACACAGTTGGCTCCACAACAGTGTCCTTAGCCTCTACCTTATCAACTGGCCTCTACAATAAGAATTCACACGAATATGTATCACATAATAGATAATGGCTTCTCCAATCTCGACAAATTTGCCAATTTTTCATAAGCATTAGCATAAATATATAAATAGAGAGTTATTTATTTTAACTTATCAGTTAAAATTTATCATCTAAAATTCACTTTTCTTTTATCAACTAGAGTTCACTATTCTTTTACTGAATAACCAAGGTTGGTCAGTTTGAGGACACAGATGAGTTAAAAAGAATGCAAACAATGCCAGCCTCTTTTTTCCCTTAAGAAATCTCCTACAAGTGTTTTCAGAATGCGCGACATATTTGCCTCTACATTAGACTCTAGAGTCCATAGCCTTAACTTGTTCAACTGGCCTCTCCAATGAAAATTAACTCTCACGTATTCTCACATAACCGGTAACAGCTCCTCCAATCTTGACACATCTACTTCTTATGCATAGTATGTATACGCATATATAAGGAATTTTTGACAACACAACACAACAGTACCCCAGTGACTCAATGGCTCCGGCAAATTGCGGGGTAAAGGGGGGTTGGATGTACGCAGCCTTACCCTTGTGTTAGCAGCACAAAGAGGCTGTTTTCGAATGATCCAAGATGAAAATTGTGTCGAGAAATGCATTAAAGGACCGCTATTTTACAAGAGAAAGAAACACATAAACTTAAGTGAGCCTTTTGATTTATTCCATCATAATCCAAAACCACAGAGTATCGATCGAGTCTTTGGCTCCATTGGAAATAAGGTATTCTTAACCTTACAAGTAAAATTTGTGATTCAGAAATTTCTTTTATTAAAAAAACAATGTTGGTCAGTTTCAGGACAGACACGAGGCAAAAAGATTGCAAACAGCACCAACCTCTGATTTCCTTGAAGAAAGTCTCCTACTTACAGGTGTCTTTGAGATCTGTGATACATTTGCCACTACACCGGATTCCTCAGCCTTTATCTGATCAACAGTTTGTGAGTTAGATTTTCTTTTATACAGTAATCAATGTTAGTCAATTTGAGGACAAACCTGAGGCAATAAGAATGTAAACAACCCTAACCTCGTTTTTCGCAGAAAGAATTCTCCTACTTGCACGTGTTTTTGACATATGTGATATGTTTTCTTCCACACGGAACTCCTCGGCCTTTACCTGATCAAGTGGCCTCTACAAAGAAAATTAACACTCCTAAGAACATTCTCACATAATAGATACAGCTTCTCCAATCTTGCCACATTTGCATTATTTCTTACACATTTGTATACGTACGTATATGTGACATATTTTCAACTTTATCAGTTAAATTAGAGTTCAGAATTCGCTTTTCTTATATCAAATAATCTGTTCCCCAGTTGAAGGACAAACACAGATCAACTAAACATCAACGCATTCTGGCATATTGTGCATTACACTAAGTTTTAGCACCTAGGCCTGTTAATTGGGATTCACAATTTTTATTTGAGGGGGGGGGGGGGGGGGTCTAAAGTAGGCCTACTGTGCATGAAACTAAGCACATAGGTGATAGACCTATTATTAGACACAGGGTTACCGACCGGATTCACTCAGGTATCCAGCGAATCGCGAATCGTTAATCCAAATTTCTTAACAGGGGGTCTAAAGTCACGATAAGATTATTTGTCGTACTATGCTACGATTAAAACACAATTTTAAGGGTCATTCGTTGTCTTCAAGAATGTATTTAATCATAGGAATTACAAACAGTTGTATGGTTACGGTTTTGCTTAAAAAGAAATCTGCAATAACTTAGATGATAAAACAATAGGAAACAAACATTGCGGGAAGAATGCCTGGTCAACCGTCTTTCATTTTGCCCAGATGGTCCTGCATTGCTGTGTGTACTTTGAAGATACCTGAATACCTCTGGCTTGGAGAAGAATTTAGTTCCACTTGATGGATCGATGTAACACTGCAAAACAATAATCATAAGAACCTGGAACTAAGATGTCTTTAATTTTGGAATAGGCAATACAGGAAGCTAGAAGAAGTGCAGACATAAAGTGGTATCAAGCAAGAGATGAATAAATCGGGTATGGCTTCCATCAAATGAATGTCATAAAGAGTTATATGTAAATAAAAGATTGTTACCTTATAAGGGGTTCCCTTCCTATGACCCTTATTACGAGTTCTGACTTGTATGGTCCAGCCAGCAGGTAGCACAAGCTAAATGCAGTTGAAGACAATGCATTCATTAGACGAAAAAACTAGAAAGCCATTAATTAGGGTCGTGTGACTTACTTCCATTTGTTGCTCCTCTGATCTCTTGTTATCACGCGCTTCTGTTGGAACATAAGTATTATTATTATCATGGATGCTTCCATGTTTTAGATACCGAAGAACAGCAGGTTTGGAATAAAATTTCTGATGTGTTTCTGGATGGACATACCACTACAAGAAACAAACAAAGGCAGGAAATTAGCAGCAATGCTCAGATTGCACTCGAAATACTTACAAACGCAATTAGCAATTTAGCATCATCATCATCATCATCATCCCTAATTTAAATGCAACTAACATGGAACATGCAGATTGCAGATTGCAGATTGCAGATTGCAGATTGCAGATTGCAGATTGCAGATTGCCGATTGCATGTAGTACTAAATATGACATTTCCATAATTAGCATAGCAGCTCAATTAACCAACAAAGGGAACTTGAAATCAGTAATTAGTAAGTAAATATAATTAACCCCAAAACCATAAAAAAAAAAAAAAAAAAAGGAACCTTGTATTTGCGGTAATTTATGAGCTTGACATGGAGCTTCCAACCGGGTGGAAGCCAGTCAAGTTTATCCTTCTGGGAAACCATTCAAAGATCTTCTTCACACTTTTTCTCCTATTAATAAAATTAAAATGACCAAAGTGAAGGATAAATGGTAAACGAGGTTGAATAAATTACTCCTACTTCATCATTACACCGGAGTACAATCCCACACCTTTTAAGTCAACATTTTTATTTACGGCTGCATCCACGTGCGCCCAAAACCGTACCTCCACCTCCGCTATATTCTTACACCCCAATTTACTAAGGCATATACTAACTTCAAATCTCCTACGGAGTATGTTATTCGACTTTAACTAATCACTTAATCATGTTCTATTAAGCCATAGGCGCATGAAGTATAAAACTGTAAGCATCAGATTATAGACAGGCTCGGGAAGACACCCTTAGGCAATTATATACTCACCAGGGCTTACATCTCACCGTTAGTGGCATATACTTGATAAGATAGAGACTCGACATATAAACCACGTCAAGTCATCCATCAGTCACAAAGAGTCAACATATAGGCATTCATCCAAGCATACGATTATGGTAACATACTCTCTCACGGTTAATGACACGCACTAGCACCATGTACATAGCAAGTATGATCAATACACGTCCACGGGATAAACATTTCTCTCAACCATACACGATAAACGTTTCGTATATGAAATACTCATTTCCTCCCGGTAGGAAGACGATAATAATACGGTCCTAGTCTAAACATGGCCAGACTCTCGGAATAAACGTGTTCCGATTCGACATGCGATAAACATTTCGCATCCAAGACTCGGTCAAACACAGAAGCCGAGTACCCCAAAATCGGTCACAAATACACGAAAGAGGCGGAAAGAGCACAAGAATCATAATCAAGCGGTACGCTACATGCAATGACACCACCTTTCAAGGATACGACATTTGACGGCCAGGTCGATCAACGCATTGCGTTCACCTCCCAACAACATCGTCATATCCTCACTAAAACATGCATACAAACATTAAGGATATAGTGATATACCTCCTTGTTCCAACATGCCAGTCTAACGAGCAAGGGGGTGTAGCCGGGCAATGAGAGTTCATAACACTCAACGATTAGTGCTCAAATTAAAACATAGGTAGAACCAACTCAAAGGGGGACATATCAAAAACCGTCATGAAACATGCGATATAAGCGAGTAGGATATCATATATTCTAAACATGAATATTTAACGCTATTACGTAAATTTATACGATAAACGAACCGTACAAACTATTATAAGTGAGAGCATGAGGAAAGAAATGGAAAAGGAGCACAGGGAGTGCCAGCCGGTCAAGGGGACTGGCCGCCGGCAACCCGGCTGGCACTTCAGCAACATTCAAAAAACACTAAAAATACAGGGATGTCCCAGCCGATGGGTGTGACCGGCCGCCGGCTACCCGGATGGGAACACATACCAAAACTGAGAAAAGAATGAAAGATGAGGGTGTCCCAGCCACCGGCGGCCGGTCGGCCGGCTGGGGATTACACAATACCAAAAATTACTCGAAATAGCTAATTCACTTCAGCCGCGTTCCCAGCCAGTCGGCCGACTGAGACTACAAACGCACGAATTTAATCAACAACATCAACCAAAACAGATTCTATGAATACTCGTCCAATTCCAACCATATTTACTAACATCAAAACACATTAAATGCATAATAATCGGCACTTAACGTTGGGTAACATCAATTAAAACATTAAAACACGTATTGATATCGAGTAACCCTTCACCGTTACCTTTGTGCGTCTTCAATCGTCTTCTAAGTCTTCCTCCACGAGATAGTAATCCTTGTCGGGGTCTTGAAGGTCTCCACCTACACAAAGACACCAAAAGATGAATACAATTCACTTTTGAGAAAGACGGAAAAATTGAAAATGAGAAAGACGATAATTTTATTACCACACAAGGTAGAGGAGGATAAGAGAGGAAGATTATGATGAAAATCAACAGATTTGGGTGAGGAATGGATGGGTTGAGTGAAGCTTGAGTTGATCAAAAATGGTGGTTAGGGTTTTGGTGGTTTGTGAGAGGTAGAAGAGGGTGAGTGGAAAATGGGGGAATAAGGGGTTAAATAAGGTGAGTGGAAAAATATGGGGAAAAAGCCCAAAATGTGGCTTAAGGCGTAACCCACACGGAATTCCGACTAGAGTCCGAATACGGAGACAGATTTGCTAAATTAGACACGGGAAATTAAGTTCTAACCTAACTCTAAAATTACGCTAATTAATAATAATATAATATTATTAAAATAAAATAGGGTACATTTGCGGTGTTACAATCACCCCATGATAAGTGATATTTTGTACTGATTTATCCCCCGTTTTAGCTCGATTTCTATACGATTTATGCACTTTGTTAAGTGATTAATGAGCTAATATTGCTATTCTAGTTGTTTTGCGTGTTTTGACTCGTTCTATAGGAAATGAAGCGCTTTTTCTACATTTTCTTACTTTATGGAGCAATAGCACTAGAATACGAGTTTTCAAGGAACCGATGATAGCCATTTCACGATTTGACTACGATTCCGCTACATCCGTCCTCGAATGGACTTATCTTGGACTTTGACTTTGTTTCTCAAAGTAAAACATCAACCCAAGTCAAAGGAGGACTAGCCCAAGCCCAATTACGTGTTATATTTACCAAGACCAAGGCATAGGATTCCGTGCCCAAAGACGAAATTGGAAGAGACGGAAAAATCCATCTGGGTTACATACTCGATCGGATTACCACATACCCGATCGGGTATGTTTGCGGGTGAACGTCTCTTGGCTCTTCTTCTACCAAGCTTAAATGGAGTGATTAAAGGCTTTGTCTAAGGTATGAATTTGGACGAAATGCAGCAGTCAAGCAGCCCTATAAAAGCCAAGGATCATCTCACACAATGAGCATACTTTTCTTACACAACTTAGAATACAATTCACACAATTCACAACCTAGCATTACATCTTTTATACAAGTTTTAGTTCATAGTTTATGCAATTCTAGACTAGTTTTTACAGCAACTTCTTAGTACTTCTCTAGTATTTCAATAAGTGTTTGCAATTACATTGGGTTGGATATTTGTTCTTTACTTTCATTCTTATATAATCGTATTTCAATCTCGGTAATTCTCTATCCTTTACTTATGCAATCTTCATCATGAACTTTAATCTAATTAGTATTGTTTTCATATTATTGTTGTTAAGAAACTCATCTAAAAGTAATCTAGTCAAGACCGAAATACTGTTTAAAATATCATATTGTATTTTGTCTAATCATATAATCATAAAGTTTATCATTAGAATCATTACGAGCATAATCACCTTAATCATTATAGCACTCTTATTTCATAGTTTAATTTCTTACATCTTTTTCCTATTAATTTACTTAATCACATAAATTAGATATAACATTGTAAGATTACCATTGTGTAAATACAATAAATAGAATTGCAATATTGAAATGATTTACTAGTTAAAATGGATTAAAAGAAGAGTCGATACTAATAGAACCACCTAGTTTGTTTCTTCCTTTAGTCGTGTCAAATTCTATAACTTTGTTTAGTGGCCATGAACAATTGTTTGTATTAGTCAATTTCCGTCTTTGTAACGAGAGTTGGGATGGGAATTAGGACTACCAATAGGGGTTTAGTGACCTAACCATGCTGAGAGGACGTTAGGACCCATTAAAAAGTCGGTACGAATCCGAGAGGAATATACCGCTACAAGGCTTAGACAATCGTAGTAATTCTAATGTTGGTATCAATAAAGCTTTTAAATCGTTTTACATGAATTTCTCTTTCACTATATCAATTTGATTAGATAGTTTATTTTACTGTTTTAGATAGTTTATTTTATTGTTGTTTAGTTAGTTTACTTTACCGTCATTTTATTATCGTTCTTAGATAGTTTACTTTATTGTCATTTTATTAGTTTAGTTAGGTAGCTTTTCGATACTTGTCATTTTAATTATTGTTAATTAGATTAGATTTATTTTATCGTCATTTACATACTTGTCATTTAAATATCGCCATTTACATACTTGTCATTTAAATATCGTCATTTACATACTTGTCATTTTATTCCATGTTAATAGTTTAGACAATCACCTCAAATGAATCGGACTTAAATGAAAATCACTCCATAGCATTTCATAGTTAACACGTACTCCCTGAGGATCGACACCCTACTTCCCTAATTACATTCTTTTATGTTGTTAGCCTAAGTGTGGGTAATTATTTTTGTATCGGGCTCGCGACAAGCACGGTCAAATTTTGGCGCCGTTGCCGGGGAGCACGGTTTTGTTTATCTATGTATTGCTGATTTTTGTTTAAAATTCTACCAATTTTAGGTGCAACCGTACCTTTAATCGTCACTAACTTTCCTTTTTGTGTTTTTCTTGTAGGTTGACAAAAATGGTGCTAAAAAAGGAAGATCCAAGGTACCGGGTTTTTGAACTTGCTAGTGGGATCCTAAGGGTCCATATGACTTTGATTACTCTCATTGAGGGTAACCAAATTAGTGGTAAGAAAAATGAAAACCCATCACACCATATCCAAACCTTTTGTGAATTGTGTCAAACTTTTATGAGGGAGGGAATCACCCAAAACCAAATTAGAGAAACTCTCTTTCCTTTATCACTAAAGGGAGAAGCTAAATGGTGGTTCACCCGTCGTTTAAAGGATGCCACAAAACCAATTGTAACACCCGCAAATGTACCCTATTTTTATAGTAAAAATATTTTACGGATACTTTTCAGCGAAATTTAGTTTTAGTTTAGAATTAAATTTTCCGTGTCGAATTTAGAATTTCCGAGTCCGTATTTGGATTTTACGCGAGATTTCAAGTGAATCACGTCTTAAGACGTCTTTGAATTTTCTTGACTTTTTCCACTCACTCTCTACTTATACTAATACTAATCCTAACTTCCTCACAACTGAACATTTCTTTCTTCCTCCCTAAGAAAACCCCAAAAGCATAACTTCCATTTTTGATCCGTCTTAGAATCATCGCTACTCCTTCGTTACTCGCTCAAATTCACGTAAGTTCGTCTTATTTCTTCCCTCTCATCTTCCTCTATCCGTTTTGGTAATAAAATTACCGTCTTTCACGCTTTTCATTTTATCCGTCTTTCTCAAAGGTGAATTATATTCATCTTTTGTCGTCTTTGTTTAGGTGGAGACTTTCTAAACCCCGACAAAGATTATTATCTAGTGGAGGAAGGTTTAGAAATCGTTTAAAGACGCATAAAGGTAACGGTGAAGGGTTACTCGATATCATTTACGTGTTTTACGTGTTTTCTATGTTTGAAATCGTATTTAGAATATGATTAGTAAGCTTAGAAATTGTATTATTGTTGATGATTGTTGTTAGTTGATGATTGTTGATGATGGTTATCGATTATTGGTAGTTGATAGTAGTTATTTTTGATGATTGAAAATGGATATTGAAGTATAGTTGTTCTCGGGTTGATGTTGTCCCCAGCCGGGTGCCCGGCCGCCGGCCCCATTGGCCGGCTGGGAACTCACTGCACCGACCCGTTTTCGTAAAATGATCATATCTCCTTCGTTACTTGCTTGTTCTGAGCTTGTAACCTATCGTTGGAATCGTAAGAGGATAAGCTATCACCTCAACTTGGAATTTCTGCATTTGCATATCTAGAACTCTAGTTATGACCGTTTGAAGTGAACCCTTGTTTTAGTTAGTTTCCAAACTTGTTGTTTTGAGATAAGATCTATGTTTCCTATTTACTATGCTTCTTAAACTTGGTCTAATGCTTATTTAATCATGTATTGTTTCATGTTTATCAATGTTACATTTATATCATGGTTATATCACTTTGCCTTGTTTTTCTCGTATGCCTTTGGTCCCAGCCGGGTAGCCGGCAGCCGGTCCCCTTGACCGGCTGGGACACACTGTATTTTCATGTTGGTTTTCGTATGATGATTGGCCTTAGCCGGGTGACCGGCAGCCGGTCCACCTGACCGGCTGGCACCTGCTGGTCTTTGTTTGTATTTCTTGTTTACGATTTCATTTATAATAATTCCGATCGTTCGTTTATCGTATAAATTTACGTAGTGACTTATAATATTAATGTTTTGAATATATGATATTTCATTCGCTTGTATCACATGTTTTGTGACGGTTTTGGTATGTCCCACTTTGAGTCGGTTTTTACAAATGTTACGGTTTGAGCACTATTTTGTTATGTGCTTTGTACTCTCATTCCCTTGGCTACCTCCACGTTCGTAAGGCTGGAATGTCGGAACGGGGAGGTATCCTACTGCTTAAATGCATGTGTTAGTGGGCATACGACGACGTTGTTGGGAAGCGAACGCTATGCGTTGATCGACCCGGCCGTCAAATGTTGTGTACTTGCGAGGTGGTGTTATTTGCATGTAGCGTACCGCTTGTTATGAGGCTTGAGCTCTTTTCCGCCTCTTTCGTGAATTTTCTACCGAATTTGGGGTACTCGGCGTCATTTGATTGACCGAGTCTTGGATGCGAAACGTTTATCGCATGTCGAACTGGAAAATGCGATTCCGGGATTCTGGCCAAATTTAGACTAGGACCGTATTATTATCGCCGTCCTACCGGAGGAAATTAGTCCACATATACGAAATGAATTGAATCGTGTATGCGTTCATGGAAATGCTTATCTCGTGGATGCCTTTTAATCATAATTGCCATGTACACGGTGCTAGTGCGTTTCATTTACCGTGAGAGATGTCGTCTTTGTGTCGTTGTGTTTGGATGCATGATTACATGATTGATTATTCATGATCATTGCATGACTTGGCATGGTTTGTTTGTTGAGTCTCAATCTTATCAAACTTATACCGCTAACGGTGAGATGCAAGCCCTAGTGAGCGTATTCGGTTGCCTAAGAGTGTCTCCTCCGAGTCTTTGTATAACATGATGGATTCGGACTTGTATTCCATATGCTTTTATCATTATTTATCGAATTTCCTATCTATCCTTATCGTATTTCACATGTATATCTATATATGCATGCTTCTACTTTTGTATTTTCTTTTATGTACGTTTGATGTGATATGGCTGGGAGAACCCGGAGTTACTCCCCACTGACGTTGGCGTTCATGTTTTTCATGGATGAACAGGTTCCTTGATTTGGATGGCTTTTTGCTTGTGGTATTTTGGGTTCGGGTGTGAGCTAGCGGGCGTTGTCCCTGGATGAAACACCTCTAGACGTTCATTATCTAGATGCTAAATAACTTTGTCTTTTGTTAACATTTTGAGAGACTACGTCTCTTGTAGTATTTTATATTTGGTTTGTAATTATTGACACTCCTCGTACTTTTCTATATGCCTGTAAACTTTTTTTAAAATACCGTATTTTACGCTTTATAAATCACATGCTTGTTATGTTTTATTTCCGCATTCGCGAGGGTTGTCACAGTTGGTATCAGAGCTTTATCGCTCTCGACGCACACACGTGAACCCTGACTTAAACTACTTGACCTTGAAATAATAAATGAGAGATGGGTAGACTTAAGGACCTAAGGTGGTAGTCTTTGGTGTACTTGATGTTTGTTAGGTTCTAATTTGTTTGTTGATTGTGTTGAGTGATGTTATGTTTGTTTGTATCTTTCGTCTTAAGGTGGATCATTGTGTTACCTAGAAGAAGTATCCTCTACCGAAGATTTGAAGATTGACAAGCCTAATTGAAGTGCATTTCTTCCTCATCTATGAATTCTCTCGTCCTTAATGTATTATGCTCTCTTCCTTCTATCTAGGTGCTTTATTCTCTTCCAACTTGTTTGCCTCTTGGAAATTACTCTTGATAGTCCCTCCTCTTAACCATTTGTATCCTTTACCTTTCCTCTTGTAACATTTTGTGGATGCCATACCATTTGTTTGTGGTATATTATACTTGGTCGGAAGAACTTTGAATTTTGTGGAATATTAGTGTTTGTTAGAATGAATTTGTGATTTGAGGAAAATGGTGTAGATCTAAATTCACCCTATATTGATGATTGGTTGTAACTCTAAGGAAAGGTAGTAAGATAAGTTTGATGATTTTAATGCTTGATGCTTGCCATGACTAATTTGTAGATAGTTCATGGTATTTGATGGTGTAAGGTTGAATGAGTTGGCTAGGACTTCTTAACCCATTAGTGATTTAATCTTTTGAACTTAGGAGTTTAGTAATATTAGAGTGTCTTGAGGATCATATCTAAATTGGAGCTAGTTGTTCTAAGTGAGAATATTTGGATGATACCTTGAGGTGTAAAATGCTTTTGAGACTAAGTGACTTTTTGTGGATTCTAGTGTATGTGTTAGAGTATACACTTGGTGGAAAAGTACTTGGCTATAATTCTTGAATTTAAAAGTATGATCTTATATCATAGTATCAGAGGCTTGGTTGAGGTGGTAAGTTGTCATGATAGATTAAACCATGTTACTTAAGGACTATGGACATGAATGGAATCTGATTAGATGAGCTATGATGGTGATGCCTTAGGATGTTGATGATGACGATCTGTTTGGTGTTCTACCTTGTGGGCCATAGGAGTTGAAAAGAGATTAGTATGAAGAATTCCTTGTTAGTCCTTCGGTTTTGAAACCTTTGAGAGTGTGTCAAATTTTGGAATTTAGAGAATGTTACTATACTTGAGTTGCAATTCCGCAATTGGGATTCCGTGCTATATGAAAGGGTGGATGAATTGGGTTGTAATCGATTTGTTAAATCTAGGTGTACCTTACTTTGATGATTTGTGGTACGATGGTCCCTTGTAAGAGACCTTTGTTGTTGGGATGATTTGCCTTGCTATCACCATGAGTCTGGAAGGAGAAATTTTGTGGATTAAACTTTAAACCTTTACTCGTACCTTTATCCCTTTCTATTTCCTTTCATGCAAGTTTCTTCTAAGCCCGATTTCTAGGAAATTGTTTTCTCTTATCTTTTCCTTTGCTTGGCCATCTTCATGGCTATATCTATCCAATATCTAGCTTTTGGCTCCCTGCCTCTAGCGTTCCTCTAATTTTTGTCTGATCTTATCGCGTTCGTGTTTCCCTCGAAATCTCCATAATCGTTTCCAATGTCATGGTTGCTTAATTTCTTAAACTCGATATTAGACACTTCTAATATCATAATACATTTAGTTTACTCTTAAACTAAATAAATCTTATGCATGCATAACAAAATAAGACAAAGATAAGAAGAACTTTTCCTTACATTGATCTTATGACAAATATGGTCACAAAATAGGACTCCTTCCTACTTTGTTCTTGAGCTTATAATGTTAGGGATGAACTTCCAAGTTCTAAGTGTTAGAACACTCCTATTAGATGCACCCAAGACTACCCCTTTAATCACTATTTAAAATACTCCACTAGTATAAAATAGTAAATCCCTTAAATAACTAATAATCTAATTACTACACTTAGTAATATTATTAGTAAATGAACACTAGAAATGTGATGCTTCTTAAGCTTTCTTTTAGTGTGAGAATGTAGAGAGAAATAAAGAAATTTGCATGAATGAATTATGTGAGATAGTGTATGGAATAAATAAGAGAAAAAAACAAACCCTACAAGGGCTTGCTATGGCCGGTCACACACACACCCACATGGGTGGGGTGTTGTCATTTTCACATTGTTCTTAACAATGTTAGGTTGAGTGTATGGGTCATTGTAGTAATCATTTGATCTAATTCTTAATTAGAATAAAATTACAAACTAAAAACCTACCCACCATCACCACAAAACCGGTGCACCCATATAAAATGGGTGTCCATTTTATTTTTGCAATTTGTCATTTGTCACAAGTGTGACATGTGATATGTAACATGTAATTAGGCTTATAAATGTACATTTAACTAATTTAAATGCAATTTCATAACAAATAAATTAGACTTAACAGTTTAAGTCACATTTTATAATTACATGAAAATAAAATGGGTCATCTCATATTTGGTTAATATAATCTACAACAGTTTGTAATTATAATCGACCAATTTCACTTATCTCAAATGTTTCATAAACATAATGCATTCTTAGTAATATAACAATTAAATTACCAAAATGAATCTTATTTAATCATATTACAATAAGATATATTTCTCCCTCACAATTTAAACTTGGTTCATTTTAAGGGATTAATTAATCTGTATCACTATACAATTAATAAATGTACATGATTAGGGGATTGTCCTTTAGGTGTGACCTCAAGGGATCAACTGATCACCACCGTCATACGACAGTAACGTCAAACTCAATTGAGCCAATCGTTACCGATTTATGTTGACCAGTTGCCTATAATATTCATCATCCCTTTGTATTCTTATTATTGAGATTTAATTATGTGATCGCACTATTGTTGAGGACACTTACTCCAATAATCTCCCACTTGTCCGAGACAAGTGTGCGTCACCAATTCTCTTGTCCTATTACTAGATCTCCCACTCAATGCAAGGTGTCTTGCAGGTCGTCCATGTATTTGATCATATCAAGAGTGGTTTCCTCGATCTGGAGAGTAACTGTCTGACCGGAATTATCTACCATAGATACCTTCCAAGCGTGGCCACGCATTTTCAGCTTACTCCTCCTCGAGTGGCCTTGAGATTTAAAACAACCCTGACAAGGGGTGGACAATTCTTATCGCACTATTCCCTTTGCATAGCCACAGCTCATCATGACCCAAAAGATGGCCATTTGACCCCAGTTACGAAGGTCGTAGAGCATAAATCAAAGTCACTCTGAAACTGTGCCACCTTAGGTGAACAGTCTTTAGTCAAAGAATTGACTCAAAAGAATACTAGTAGCTCTTGCCACGACCAGGCTACAAGAATTGCCAGAATTCTATAAGCGGTCACTTCCCAACAGAGTGTCTCATACAGTCTGCCTATGTGATCGATTGGTTATCCCTATGACCCTATGACACTTGAACTTGCCATCAATCGCACCACAATATAGTCACTTCAAGGTGTTACTACATATAAGTGACTATGGGTCAATACAATGTTAATCCAGTTCACTTTAATGGGGTCCAATTGTCTCTACAACCCATTTGGATATAACAAAGTTACATAATAAAAGTTAAAATATAACTCAAACGATAAAAGTGATTATCATATATGATTAATAAAAACACAATTTTTATTTCATATCTCATAATCTAATACAAATTTGGCATGCGATTAAGACCCATGGAAACAACGTGTTGGTCATGCTTAGCCTGCGATAAGGGCTTGGTTAAGGGATCAGAAATGTTATCATTTGTCCCAACCTTACATATCGCAATCTCCTTCCTTTCAATGTAATCTCTTATAACATGAAATTTTCTAAGTACATGTCTAGACTTATTACTAGACTTGGGCTCTTTAGCTTGAAAGATCGCCCCACTGTTATCACAAAAGATCGTGATATGATCTTTGGCAGAAGGAACTACCCTTAGCCCCTCTAAATACTGCCTTATCCAAACAGCTTCCTTAGCAGCCTCAGATGCTGCAATGTACTCAGCCTTCGTTGTAGAATCCGCAATAATTGACTCTTTGAAGCTCTTCCAGCTAACCGCACCTCCATTTATCATATAAATAAAACCACCTTGAGATTTCATATCATCCCTATCGGTTTGGAAACTTGAATCAGTGTAACCTTTAGCACATAATTCAGACTCTCCTCCAAACACTAAGAATGTATCCTTAGTCCTTCTCACGTACTTAAGGACATTCTTTACGGCTATCCAGTGACTCTCACCTGGATTGGCTTGATATCTACTTGTCATGCTCAAAGCATACGAGACATCAGGACGTGTGCATATCATGTCATACATGATCGATCCTACGGCAGAAGCATAGGGGATCGATTTCATGCGTTCAACCTCTTCAGGTTCGATGGGTGATTGAGACTTGCTCAAAAAGATCCCACTACCCATAGGAACAAGACCTCTCTTGGATTTGTCCATGTTGAATCGTCGAAGAATCTTATCCATATAAGATTCCTGACTTAAAGCCAATATCCTCTTGGATCTATCTCGATAGATCCGGATACCTAATATGCGTTGTGCTTCTCCTAAATCTTTCATTTGAAAATGATTTCCCAACCATCCCTTGACAGAGGTAAGCATTGGTAAATCATTCCCAATGAGAAGTATGTCATCTACATACAATATAAGGAAGACAACATTTCTCCCACTAATTCTCATGTATAAACATGGTTCTTCGACACTTCGAGTGAAACCATTTTCTTTTATAACATGATTAAAACGATGGATCCAACTTCTCGATGCTTGCTTAAGACCATAAATGGATCTCTTAAGCTTGCATACTTTGTTTGGATCTTTTGGATCTACAAAACCCTCGGGTTGTATCATATACACTTCCTCCTCTAAATACCCATTTAGGAAGGCGGTTTTGACATCCATTTGCCATATTTCATAGTCATGAAATGCGGCAATCGCTAACATTATCCGAATAGATCTTAGCATGGCTACAGGAGCAAAAGTTTCGTCATAGTGAAGACCATGAATTTGAGTAAAACCTTTTGCAACTAGTCTTGCCTTGTAGACATCATCATGTCCTTCTATGCCATTCTTTACTTTAAAGATCCATTTGCATTGAAGAGGTCTCACATCTTCAGGCAAATCAACCAAGTCCCAAACTTGATTTTCATACATAGAATTCATTTCAGATTTCATGGCTTCTAGCCATAAATTGGAATCCGGACTAGAGATTGCAGCTTTGTAGGTCGTGGGTTCATCACTTTCTAAAAGTAACAAGTCAAAATTGTTATTTTCTTCGATAATACCTATGTACCTATCGGGTTGGTGACTAACCCTTCCGGACCTCCTAGGTACAGATGGTATAACAACAGAATTGGACGACGAAGGAACATGTTCTAACGTATCCTCTTCGGTTTGTGGCTCTTGAACTTCGTCAAGTTCAAATTTTCTCCCACTCTGGCTTTTAGAAATATGTTCCCTTTCTAAAAAGACAGCCTCACTAGACACAAACACTTTGTTTTCTTGAGGTTTGTAGAAGTAGTAACCACGAGAGTTGTTTGGATAACCTACGAAAATGCACTTTTCGGATCTTGGGGCTAGCTTACTGTCGGTCTTTACCTTAACAAAAGCATCACATCGCCAAATCTTTATATAGGACAAATTTGGGACTTTCCCTTTCCACATCTCATATGAAGTCTTTTCGGTTGCTTTGGTTGGGCTTTTATTCAATGATATTATGGCGGTTTGGATTGCAAATCCCCAAAATGAGTCTGGCAACTCGGTTTGACTCATCATAGATGAACCATATCAAGTAGGGTTCGATTTCTCCTTTCGGCCACACCATTAAGTTGAGGTGTTCCAGGTGGAGATAGTTGTGATACAATGCCACAATTCTTCAAGTGTGAATCAAATTCATTACTAAGATACTCACCACCACGATCGGATCGTAATGTTTTGATCTTTTTGTTCAATTGGTTTTCTACCTCATTTTGAAATTCCTTGAATTTCTCAAAAGCATCACTTTTATATTTGATTAAGTAAATATACCCATATCTACTTAAATCATCTGTGAATGTAATGAAGTAGTCATAATTACCCCTAGCAGAAATAGTCATTGGTCCACATACATCGGTATGTATAAGGCCCAATAGTTCGCTTGCTCGTGTCCCTTTACCACTAAAAGGATTACGAGTCATTTTCCCTAGGAGACAAGATTCGCATATACCAAAAGATTCAAAATTAAACGGTTTAATTATACTAGTCGATACTAGTCTTTTGATGCGATTCTCATTTATGTGACCTAATCGACAATGCCAAATGTATGACTCATTTGGATCACTTGACTTGAGTCTTTTTGATTGAATGTTATAGATATCTCTTGATGAATTAGATGTCTCAAGAACATAAATACCATTAATAGAATTACCTTGGCCTAAGACCAAGTCATTCTTTGAAATCATACAACAATTGTTTTTGATTGCAAAAGTAAAACCTTCCATGTCTAACATGGCTACGGATATTATGTTTTTAGACAAAGAAGGTACAAAATAACAATTATTCAAGTACAATTCAAAACCACTAGCTAAAACAATTACGTAGGTCCCTTTAGAAGTGGCGGCTACCCTAGCTCCATTTCCAAGTCGTAGATCCACATCACCCTTGCCTAGCTTCTCCACGTTCTTTAGCCCCTGTAAATGATTACAAAGGTGAGAACCACAACCGGTATCCAATACCCATGTTGAGGTGGAGGTATAATTTATATCAATAACAAAAATTTCGGAGAGTGTATTACCGAGTGGAATCACTAGTCCATCTCTAATATGCTCCAAGTAGATGGGACAATTCCTCATCCAATGGCCCATGCCATGACAATAATTGCATTCATCATTGAATTGCGGACCTTTGGTAGTCTTACTACCTATTCCGTTTCTCTTATACTTTTTACCTTGCTTCCTCTTATTTTTAAACCATTTCTTCTTTGGTGCAAGACTTTTCTTGCTAATACTCCCACTTGCTTCTTGATCTCTCCTTGCTTCCAAAGACAAGGATTGCATCTTGTTGGTGAGATTGTCTTCCCAAGACTCTTTCACCAAAAGTTTTGGCAAAGGGGGTTTGGAGGAGGTAACAAAGTTGAGATTCCCATCGGAACCTATTCCCAAATGAAGTTCTCTAGTCGTATCAAGATTATATTGAGAGCAAATTTCATCAAATGATTTGTGATATGAATCAATGGTGATAGGTACGGTAGAATGAGATGTATCCATTGCGGTAAAATGAAACTACAAAAGGAGATGAAGGAAATAATTAACAATTATCGTTTTAAACTTGCAAACATTTTAAACAAGTTAAGCATTTATATAGTGACCTCTACCCAACTATCATAAATGATTCCGAGATCCAAATTCATATCAACTTGGGCACGGTAAGCCGATTCATCCCTTATCAACATAATTCGGTGGATTAACTCTTTAATCGATTCTACATTAGAACTCTCGGTCGATAATATTACATTAATATTTATCTTTAGCCCGGAACACATGCGGCTACGGTCGCGAATACTTCCGTTGAGCTCAATCCAAATTTCGAAATAATAACATTTATTACCCCACTTACCCAACGTAACAAGTTTAGCACCCCGGTGAGCCGAGCCTACTTCCTTGCGAAATTGGGATTCATGGGTTCTAACATTTGGTAAGGCTTGATCTCAATTATTTAATATGAGAGGTCATGTCAATTTATAATCTATCATGTTAAAGTGAACTAAATCGATGAATTAACGATTATTTAAATTGACACGATTGAATACTCGATAAATATGCATGTCATGTTATGGCGATTTGGCAATGCATGCAAACATATTAAATAAAAATGCAAGCATAAAAATAAAACTCCCATATTAAATAAAAATGCAAGCATAAAAATAAAACTCCTAGTATGGCCTTTCCTAGAATAGAAAATCATATAATCTATTACAAGTTCGGAAACCAACTCCTTTGGTCCCTTGAACTTCATAAGCACGCCTCCCAAGGTCACCGTCTCTCTCTTGGAACTCCTTTCCGAATGGCACCGTCTTTGGGAAACTCCGGTTTTACAATTAGTTACAAAATATATAATAAAATTACAATAATTTCCTATTATACATTTGTAAAATAAAATAATACAATAAAAGTGATTCGAGATCACATTAAATTACAACCGAATCAATATTCCATTACATTTCGGGCAATATCGATTAAAACTAAGGCCATACAAGGAAAAATTACATAATTCCAAATTACATAAACCAAAATATGACATTCATAAATTGAAAATATGACATTCATAAATAAAAATGCAGCATTATAATATGTATAAAACATGCTCATGTTAAATGCCAAATCGCACTAATTAACGGTTTATATCAAATATAACCCGGTTTTACGGAAATGCGTGATAATAACATTTTAAAATCACCAAACAATACTTAAATCATATTTAAGTCCAAGTTAATTATCCCAACTCATTTAGGCCTCAAAAATTAGTCATCACTCAATTTTTGACAATAATTCAACTTGTTGTTATATAATTGCTCATATTAGACTTTTAAAATCATATTTTAATCAAATAAATCCAAATTTAATTACAATAATTTCAAAATTTGAATTTTAAATTTTTGTACAGTCTGGAACATTTCCATGACACTCATAATGTCAAAAATCATGGTTTAAAAATTTCGAATCGGTTTAGAGAAAAATGGTTGCGCTTTATCGGTTTTATAAAATAAAATACATAAAGCATGCAAAAATTAATCATATTAAATTTTCAACTTTAGATCTGAAATGTGGAACATTTATACAACCAGGAATAGTTTTATCTTGACATGAAAATTATTTTAGCTATATTTGCTAAATTAGTCACTATTTATGCCATTTTTACATTAAAAGTTCATAAATCATGCTAGACAAATCACATCAATCTGAAATTTTCCGGTCTAACAGGAAACCTTGCATGTGACAACATACTAAACTTTCATAGTCAGATTCAAAGTGGAAGTATTTTGCTAAATTAGTCACTATTTATGCCATTTTTACATTAAAAGTTCATAAATCATGCTAGACAAATCACATCAATCTGAAATTTTCCGGTCTAACAGGAAACCTTGCATGTGACAACATACTAAACTTTCATAGTCAGATTCAAAGTGGAAGTATTTTTAACCATTTGACCTTTATTTATTTCATTTTATCATATAAAACTCATAAATCACACGAAACAAATCCACTTCATACGAAAGTTTACATACAGTAAGTACAATGCATGTGTGATATTGTGTAAAACTTTCAAGGTCAGAAGATAAGTCTAACTGTTTTTAGCATTTTAAACATCATTTTACTCATTAAAATGTAATAAAAATACTAAAAATCATATTTGAGCACTATAAATTTCCATAAATCATCAAAATGACCTAAAATCATTTTAGGACCAGAATATATTGACATGCAAATAACTTTGTGATTTTATCTTATAAAACACAAATTACTAGTTTTCATTAAGTTACCATAACTCGAAAAAACTATAAATCGATTATGCATGCAACAACCTTGGCTCTGATACCACTTGTAAGTTTCTTGAACTCAATATTAGACACTTCTAATATCATTATACATTTAGTTTACTCATAAACTAAATAAATCTTATGCATGCATAACAAAATAAGACAAAGATAAGAAGAACTTTTCCTTACATTGATCTTATGACAAATATGGGCACAAAATAGGACTCCTTCCTACTTTGTTCTTGAGCTTATAATGTTAGGGATGAACTTACAAGTTCTAAGTGTTAGAACACTCCTATTAGATGCACCCAAGACTACCCTTAATCACTACTAAAAGATACTACACTAGTATATTATGGTAGTCTCCCTTAAAAATAATCTAATAACCTCTTATTACTACACTAGTAATGTTACTAGAAAATAAGAACACTAGAAATAGAACTTCTTAAGCTTTAGTGAGAAGTTAGAGAGAAGTAGAGATTTTTGCATGAATGATTTTGTGAGATAGTGTATGGAATATATAAGAGAAAAACAGGCCCTATAATGGCTTGCTATAGCCGGTCACACACACACCCACATGGGTGGGGTGTTGTCATTTTCACATTGTTCTTAACAATGTTAGGTTGAGTGTATGGGTCATTGTAGTAATCATTTGTTCTAATTCTCAATTAGAATAAAATTACAAACTAAAAACCTACCCACCATCACCACAAAACCGGTACACCCATTTAAATGGGTGTCCATTTTATTTTTGCAATTTGTCATTTGTCACAAGTGTGACATGTGACATATAACATGTAATTTTGCTTATAAATGTGCATTTAACCAATTTAAATGCAATTTCATAACAAATGAATTAGACTTAACATTTTAAGTCACATTCTATAATTACATGTAAATAAAATGGGTCCTCTCATATTTGGTTAAAATAATCTACAACAATTTGTAATTATAATTAACCAAATTCACTTATCTCAAATGTTTCATAAACATAATGCATTCTTAGTAATATAACAATTAAATTACCAAAATGAATCTTATTTAATCATATTACAATAAGATATATTTCTCACTCACAATTTAAACTTGGTTCATTTTACGGGATTAATTAATCTGTATCACTATACAATTAATTAATGTACATGATTAGGGGATTGTCCTTTAGGTGTGACCTCAAGGGATCAACTGATCACCACCGTCATACGACAGTAACGTCAAACTCAATTGAGCCAATCATTACCGATTTATGTTGACCCGTTGACTATAATATTCATCATCCCTTTGTATTCTTATTATTGAGATTTAATTATGTGATCGCACTAAATTTTGT
>JAIUZE010071462.1:0-52159 GCA_022085475.1 Heliosperma pusillum | reverse complement strand
TGGACCCTTGTTTTCGTTTGTTTCCAAACAACGTTGTTTTGGAGAGGTGATCTATGTTTTTATTCATTATGCTTCATAAACTTGTTCTAATGCTTATGTATCATGTATTGACTCATGTTTATCATATTTAAACTTATATGATTCCCTATTCTCATGTTTTGTGACGGTTTTTGGTATGTTCCCACTTTGAGTCGGTTTTTACAAATGATACGGTTTGAGCACTAGTTTGTCTTGTGCTTTGTACTCTCATTCCCTTGGCTACCTTCCCGTTCGTAAGGCTGGAATGTCGGAACGGAGAGGTATCCTACTGCTTAAATGCATGTGTTAGTGGGCATATGACGACGTTGTTGGGAGTTGAACGCTATGCGTTGATCGACCCGGCCGTCAAATGTTGTATACTTGCGAGGTGGTGTTATTTGCATGTAGCGACCGCATGTTATGTGGCTTGAGCTCGTTTTCCGCCTCTTTCGTGAATTGATCTACCGAGAATGTGGGTACTCGGCATTTATTATTATTTAAGCCCGAGTCTTGGGTGCGAAACGTGATCGCATGTCGAACCGGAAAATGTGATTTCGGGATTCTGGCCATATTTAGACTAGGACCGGGTATTTATTATCGTCGTCCTACCAGGAGGAAATGTGTCTACATAGGCGAAATGTAAGCATCGCGTATGAGTTCAGGGAAATGTTTTATCCCGTGGATGCCTTTTAATCATACTTGCCATGGACACGATGCTAGTGCGTTTCATTTACCGTAAGAAATGTCGTCTTGTCGTCGTCTTTGAATGCGTTATTCATGAACTATTGTTCATGGTCATTGCATGATTGCACCGTCATTGTCTTGGTTCGTGAATGGATGATAATATGTTGGATATTATGTGATCATCGCATGACTTGACTTGGTTTGTCTGTCGAGTCTCAATCTTATCAATCTTATACCGCTAACGGTGAGATGCAAGCCCTATTGAGCGTATTCGATGGCCTAAGAGTGTCTTCCCCGAGTCTTTGAATATCATGATGGAATCGGATTTGTGCCTCTGATGTTCTTATCATTATATCTCGGATTGCCTATTTATTCTTATCGCAACTCACATGTATATTTATATATGCATGCTCTACTTTTGTATTTCCTTATATGTACGTTAAAGGTGATATGGCTGGGAGAACCCGGAGTTACTCCCCACTGACTGTGGCGTTCATGTTTTTCATGAATGAACAGGTTGCTTGCTTGGGATGCCTTTTTGGATATGATGTTTTGGGGTTCGGGTGTGAGCTAGCGGGCGTTGTCCCTGGAAGTTTTCACCTCTAGACGATATTAGCTAGTGTTGTTAAACACTTGTTCTTTGCTAACATTTTAAGAGACCCCGTCTCTTTGTTGTATCTCCGTATTTAGTTTGTAATATTTGACACTCCTCGTTTTAATTAACTTGCATGTATAAAAGTTTTTTAAAACTACCTATTTCCGCAATATAATTCACATGCTTGTTTGTTTTATATTTCCGCATTCGCGAGGGTTGTCACAGTTGGTATCAGAGCTTTATCGCTCCCGACGCACACACGTGAACCCTAAACTTAAACTACTTGACCTTGAAATAATAAATGAGATATGGGTAGAAATTAAGGACTTTACTTGGTAGTCTTGGTGTACTTGATGTTTGTTAGGTTCTAACTTGTTTGTTGATTGTGTTGAGTGATGTTATGTTTGTTTGTATCTACCGTCTTAAGGTGGATCACTGTGTTACCTAGAAAAGTATCCTTTACCGAAGATTGAAGATTGACAAGCCTAATTGAAGTGTATTTCTTCCTCATCGATGTTTTCTCTCGTCCTTATTGTATTATGCTCTCTTCCTTCTATCTTGGTGCTTCTTTCTCTTCCAACTTGTTTTTCCTCTTGGAAATTACTCTTGATAGTTCCTCCATCTTATCATTGGTATCCTTACCTTCCTCTTGTAACATTTTTATGGATGTCATACCCATTTGTTTGTGGTATATTATACTTGGTCGGAAGAACTTTGAACTTTGTGGAATATTAGTGTTTGTTAGAATGAATTTGTGATTTGAGGAAAATGGTGTAGATCTAAATTCACCCTATATTGATGATTGATTGTAACTCTAAGGAAAGGTAGTAAGATAAGTTTGATGATTTTAATGCTTGATGCTTGTCATGACTAATGTGTGGATAGTTCATGATATTTGATGGTGTAAGGTTGAATGAGTTGGATATGACTTCTTAACTCATTAGTAATTTAGTCTTTAGGACTTAGAAGTTTAGTATTGTTTTGAAGACTATGCTTATGATATGTCTAATTGGTGTAAATAAGAAGTTTTGAATGATATCTTAAGGTGCGAATTGCTTTTGAGATTTAGTGACGTCTTGTGGTTTCCTATTGTGTGTTTGTGTGTATAGGCTTGGTAAAAAAGCTTTTGGCTATAGTTCTTAGATTTAAAGATATCATCTTATCTTATGGCATCGGAGACTCGTTTGAAGTAGTAAGGTTTCGTTATAAGTTGAACCATATTACTTGAGGATTATAGATATGAGCGAGATTTGATGATGTGAGCTATGATTGAAAATACCTTTTTTGTGGGACGTTAACTGATATGTTTTTACTTGATGTTGTACTTGGATAATAATGCCATTCGTTTGCCTATATGATGTTGATACTGACGTTTTGTTCGGTGTTCTACCTTGTGGCTGTAGGAGTTGAAAAGAGATTAGTATGGAAAATTCCTTATGGGTTCTTCGGTTTTTGAAACCTTTGGGAATGTGTCAAATTATGGAGTTGAGAGAATGTTACTATGCTTGAGTTGCAATTCCGCAATTGGGAATCCGTGTGATATGAAAGGGTGGATGAATTGGGTTGTAATCTATCTGTTAAATCTAGGTGTACCTTACTACGATGATTTGTGGTACGAGGGTCCCTTGTAAGAGACCTTTGTTTTTAAGATGATTTGCTTTGCTATCGCCCTGAGTTTGAAAAGGGAACTTTGTGGATTAAATCTTAAACCCTTACTCGTGCCATCATTCCTTTTCATTTCCATTCTTGAATGTTTTTGTCAAGATTGATCTTTAAGAAATTACAAGCTCGTACTTTCTTTCTTACTCAGATATCTTCATAACTCTACTATCTGCTTTGTCTCTTCCTCAACCTCGTTTTCCTTTTTCGCCTCCGCCTTTTTCATCTTATCGTAGTCTTTAGTGACGCTTCCTAATGTTCCTTGTATCATGTTCTTTTATCCCTACTCTCTTGAGAGGTATTTTTTCTTATTAGCTAACGTAAGGGTTAGTAGGTGTGTTTTGAAGAAGTTTCGAATATGGTACCTAACCGTCCTATTAAACTAGTTTCATGATTAGATGATTATAAGGATTTGAGGATAGCTTAGGATGAAACTCTCCTAGTGGTTTTAGACTATGAAAGCTTAATGTTGCAATATCGTGTTGAGGATCGAAATAAGCATAACGATAGTTGGTAGTTGTGGTTAAGAATTTTAGTAATTCTATAAGTGTTACTTGGGAAATTGTGGTCTTTAAATGTTGGACTCTAACGGGAATAATTACCTTGTGGAATTTGGATTGGATGACCAAACTTGAGGAATATTGTCATAAGCAAAAACCGATGTATTGAGAATTTGAAGGAGCTAAATAAATTGATTTACGGTCGCATTGCCCTATGATTGGCAAAAGTTAAGTGAAATGAGATTGTGTGCCTAATCTCTTTTGAGGTTTGTGATTTAACTTTTGAAGATGAGAAAGTTCATTGTTAATAACTTAAGATAATGAATTTTGGAATAAATTGGATTAAAGGATTTCATGGTAAGTCCTTTACTTTGTGGTTGTTAGCGATCATGCTTCCATAGATAAATATTTTGTTGGTAGTTTCTAGTAAGAGCTTTGATGGAGCTAAGAAGATTAGAGTGCGTAATAAATCTTTCATGTGGATTATTAGTTGTGGAGTCTACCGTGCCGATGGACCTTAGTTGATTCTAATTGGATTCGAATAATTGGGATTTGTTACTCGAAGTTTCAGAATTATGGAATATTTTTGTAAGATTTCTGATGATTGAAAATGATGAGTTGCAAATTGGGTAAATTGCATTCTCTTGAGGATTTGGTTTATTAGTAGAGTTAGTGATGTCGAATTCTTGTAGATCTTCCTGCCGACTTTATCTTAATCTTCCTATCGCTAAGAATTCGATTGGTTTTGTTTTTGCGTATTTTGTATATATTTTGTTATCGTGATTTGTGAACTTTAAGTTCGAGTCGCTCTATGTACGTGTAATGTTTTGTTATTTGATTTTATCTTTGATAAAACTTTCAAATTTCCATATTATATTTCTAATTTAACGTTTCAAAGAAGTCTAAAGAATGGGTTTGTTGTACCCTCGTTTTTGGAGGAAAATGGATTTCTTTTGCTTTTATATTTGGATTTGCTTTTGGTTGTATGTTGGCCTTGTTATTTGGAGACGCGTCCTGTATAACTATTCCTGCAACTTACTAACGTTGTTTTGTTGAATTTCGATTCACTATTTCGACTTTGCTTTTTGGATCAGTTGATTTCTCGTCTCGACGAGCATTCTGTGATTCCGTAATAAAGTTTTCTCACTTATGAAATTTACTTAAAAACCGTTTTCGAGAATACCATCATTTCATAATGTTTCCCTTAAAAAGTTTTCGTATTAATTTTGAAAACCGATTTCTGTCCTTGATACGTTTATTTTCTAACTCTCAAGTTTTCGAGGACGAAACGTTTTAAAAGGTGGGTGATTGTACACCCGGAAATGTACCCTAATTTTTTAAGTAGAAATATTTTACATAATCTTTTCACAAATTAAGTTTTTAATTTAAATTTAAAGTTTCTAGTCGAATTTAGATTTCCGATTCGTATTTGGAATTTCCGCGAGATTCCATGAGAATCCCTCTTAAGGCGTCTTTACTGTCTTGATTTTAAGTCGTCTTTGGACTTTTTCTTGACTTTTAAGTCGTCTTTGACTTTTCTTGACTTTAATCTCTTGACTTTTCTTGATTTTTAAGTCGTCTTGACTTTTCTTGACTTTTAAGTCGTCTTTGACTTTTCTTGACTTTTAAGTCGTCTTTGACTTTTCTTGACTTTTGAGCCGCCTTTGACATTCGTTGACTTTTCCGACTCACCCTTTACTTATACTCCCTCATACTCCTTAACCTAATTCATTCACACAACTCAATCTTCTTCTTCCTCACCTTAAACACCAAAAACCTTGCTTCCATTTTGATCCGTCTTAGATTCGTCGCTACTCCTTCGTTACTCGCTCAAATTCCCGCAAGTTCGTCTTATTCTTCCCCTCTCATCTTCCTCTATCCGTATTGGTAATAAAATTACAGTCTTTCTCGCTTTTTAAATTATCCGTCTTTCTCAAGGTGAATGATATTCATCTTTTATTATCTAATTGTATGTAGGTGGAGACTAGGAAGGTTTAGAAACCGTTTAAAGGCGCGAAAAAGGTAACGGTGAAGGGTTACTCGATATCATTTACGTGTTTTAATGTGTTTTCCATGTTAGAAATCGTATTTAGAATATGGTTAGTATGCTTAGGACTTGTGATGATGTTGTTGTTGGTTGTTGTTAGCTGTTAATTGATATGAGAATTGATGATTTGTGATGATAAATGAGGGTTTTATTGTTGATAATATGTTGATTTTTGATCGTCCTTGAATCCCGTGAAGGACGCAAGCTGCATTGGGGGACGCAGGCTGCGTCTTAGGACGCAGGCTGCGTCACACGCTGCCAACAGAAATTTTCCTGCACTGACCCTTTTTCGTAAAATGATCATATCTCCTTCGTTACTTGCTTGTTTTGGGCGTGTGGCATTTCGTTGGAACCGTAAGAGGTTAAGCTATCACCTCGACTTGGAATTTCTGCATTCCCATATCTAGAACTCCAGTTATGACCGTTTGAATTGGACCCTTGTTTTCGTTGGGTTCCAAACAACGTTGTTTTGGAGAGGTGATCTATGTTTTTAGTCATTATGCTTCATAAACTTGTTCTAATGCTTATGTATCATGTATTGACTCATGTTTATCATATTTAAACTTATATGATTCCCTATTCTCATGTTTTGTGACGGTTTTTGGTATGTCCCACTTTGAGTCGGTTTTTACAAATGATACGGTTTGAGCACTATTTTGTCTTGTGCTTTGTACTCTCATTCCCTTGGCTACCTTCCCGTTCGTAAGGCTGGAATGTCGGAACGGAGAGGTATCCTACTGCTTAAATGCATGTGTTAGTGGGCATACGACGACGTTGTTGGGAGTTGAACGCTATGCGTTGATCGACCCGGCCGTCAAATGTTGTGTACTTGCGAGGTGGTGTTATTTGCATGTAGCGTACCGCTTGTTATGAGGCTTGAGCTCTTTTCCGCCTCTTTCGTGAATTGATCTACCGAATTTGGGGTACTCGGCGTTTTCTTTGTAAGACCGAGTCTTGGATGCGAAACGTCATCGCATGTCGAATTGGAAAATGTGATTCCGGGAATCTGGCCAGGTTTAGATTAGGAGCCGTTTAATTATCGTTCCTACCAGGAGGAAATTAGTCTACATATACGAAATGGATTGAATCGTGTATGCGTTCAGGGAAGGTTTTACTCCGTGGATGCCCATAATCATACTTGCCATGTACACGATGCTAGTGCGTTTCATTTACCGTGAGAGTGGTCGTCGTCGTGTCGTCGTCTTTGAATGCGTGATTTCATGATATTATTCATGGTCATTGCATGATTGGGCATCGTCGTTCTTGAATGCGTGATTTCATGATATTATTCATGGTCATTGCATGATTGGCCACCGTCAATGTATGGGTTCGTGAATGGATGATAATATGTTGGTTTTATTGTGATCATCGCATGACTTGACTTGGGTTGTCTGTCGAGTCTCAATCTTATCAAACTTATACCGCTAACGGTGAGATGCAAGCCCTAGTGAGCGTATTCGGTTGCGTAAGAGTGTCTTTCCCGAGTCTTTGAATAACATGATGGTTTCGGATTTGATTTCTACATGATCTTATCATTATATAATGAATTGCCTATCTATCTTATCGTATCTCACATGTATATCTATACGTATGCATGCTCTACTTTTGTATTTCCTTTTATGTACGTTTAATGTGATATGGCTGGGAGAACCCGGAGTTACTCCCCACTGATTGTGGCGTTCATGTTTTTCATGAATGAACAGGTTGCTTGCATGGATGGCTTTTTGCTTATACTATTTTGGGTTCGGGTGTGAGCTAGCGGGCGTTGTCCCTGGATGAAACTCCTCTAGACGTTGTTTAGCTAGTTGCTAATTACTTTGTCTTTTGTTAACACTTTGAGAGACTACGTCTCTTGTGTATTTTTATTTAGTTTGCAATATTTTGACACTCCTCGTATTTTTCTCTCTTGCATGTATAAAGGTTTTTAAAATACCGTATTTTCCGCTATATAATTTACATGCTTGTATGTTTTATATTTCCGCATTCGCGAGCCATTTTTGTTGTATATTCAAATCGTAGCAAGGCTTATAAATTGTAAAATAAACGAACTATGAAAATGGAAAAAAGTGTACATGTCTTATTTGTTGCGTCTAGTCTTTTTCATTCTTATGAGCAGGTAAAGCATAATGAAGATGATGAGGACTTTGAGCTTGGAATGATCCGGGATGACATGGATGATGTACACAAAAGGAATGAACCCGATCCACAGTCGAAGTCACTGTTCAATGGTGAAAAAGGCCAAAACTAGGGGGGAACAGTACCACTTCTGTAGAGTCTATTGATCGAATACGAAAAAGGGGGGTGAATTGAGTATTAAAAACTAGCCCCACTTTTTTCGATTTATATGATATGTAATTAATTATTTGAATTTATAGATTAAAATCAACTAATTAATTAATCAAAGTAAGCGTAAGTAACGAAATAACGATAAGTAAAGAGAGTAGAGAGAGTCACACGGATTTTTGAAGTGGTTCAGTTTCACACGTTGAAACCTACGTCCACTATTCTCGATTAATAATTCTTAGTACCTTTCTACGGATTACAAAAATTATCAACCCACTCATATAATCAACTATGATTATAACTCAAGGTGAGTATCGCTAAATACTTTATACTATCTTACGTTAATAAGAAAGTACAATATAACTCACACAGATTCTCGTTAAAGAATTGTAAGATTATGTGATGAACTATTATCCAATGACGTATTTCACGCGAGCGATTGATAAAGATTGATGCACGACTCTTTTGAAAAACAAACACTAAAAATAATAAATATTTTGCTCAAGGTTTGCTTTAAAAACGATTTTGGAAAATTCTCTCAACCAGTATGTGTGTCGTGTATATTTCGTGTATCTCATGCTTGAAATGGAAAGAAGTATTTATAATAAAAGCATAGGAGATCTAAAACCCTAGCTTAATATTTAAGAAAGATATTTATCTTTAATATCTTAAAATAATATTTACTTTATCTTATAGAAATATCTTAATCTCAAAATATTATTTGCTTTATCTTTTAGAAATATATTTATCTTTAATATCTCAAAGACTTGTTGTAAATATATAGTAGAGTCCTAGATTAAGGTAAACAAGGAAACAAGCCTAGGTTGGCCGAATTTCCTATCTACACGAAACCCTAGGAGCACGCAACCCTAGTAGGCACAATCCTAGGTTTCCACGAAACCCTAGGTGGCTCAAACCCTAGGTGGGCTTATTAGGTTAACAACAAATTGAGATAGAATATATTAAAAACCCTAGGTAGCATGACAACCCATAACTTGTATTACTAACCAATAGAATCTCATAAATATATTCTCTTTTAAAACTTTTGATAAATATAAAAATACTCTTTTTCACTTTTGAAAACATTTAAAATATTTTATTTCCAAAATCATGCATCAACATTTATCATCCAAAGTTATAGGCTAAAGCTATAACTTTGAACTTAAAATCACTTGAATGGAATATTACCGAATGACGACCTATACTATCTAATCTTCACAAAGATCTTCAGTATACGGATCATCTCTTCATCTTGATCACAAAGACCCTCCATCTTGAGTCTTGTGTTATTTGAGGTAGGTCTTGCTTGAAGCGTTTTTCTTTAAAGTTATGACTGGGTAGCTATAACTTCCATGTAAACTTCCAAAGTTATTCCTGAAGTTGTTATAACTTTGTCTCACAGAACTCGTCAAAGTTATGCCTGAAGTTCTTGTAACTTTGATCTTCCTTCTCGTAATTGTTGTTAGCTAAGATAAGACTAAAGCATACAATTACACGCATATGATATATTAATTAAAGCACATTATCAAGTAAGCACATGTCATTATCAAAACTATAAAATAGGTCCAACAAATTCCCCCTTTTTGATGATGACAAGTCTCTTATGATTTCTCTTAACATTGTGACTAAGTATGGTTCCCCCTCAACAAAACACTCCAAAGTTATAGCAACTTTGATCGCAAGAACATAACAACTTAGCCAAAGTTATAACTTGAAAGACTTTAAGAGATACCGAGTCTTGACAAGGAGCAAGCTTAAGCAAAGACTCAAATCATATCATTTCTTCCCCCTCTTGGCATCATTGAAAAGACAAGAACAAGGATATAAAATGACTAGAATAACATACTCCAAGGCAAGAAATAGATATGCAAAATACGAAATATTAAACGATATATAACAAGCAAAATCAAATATCAAATGTCAATAAAAACTACAAACCACAAGAAACATTGTTAGTGCCATATGGGCCGAATAGGATAGAGTATAAAGAGCCAAAATGGGCCGAATGGTTAAGTAGTTTAAGAAACAAACAAGCTAAGGTAAGAAGATCAAGGCATTTTGGGTTGTCGGATGATGTTGGGGTTAATGTAGTCGGGTCGGGTGCGGTACCCAAGAGTAGAAAGGCGATCAAGGCACGTCGACACATGATTAGCTTGGGCGGTGAGGCAAACATCGAAGTTTCGAACCTTCAAAGAAAGATCCTCCGTCGCATCAAAAATAGTGTGCATCCCCTCACGCATTTCCGAACCGCTCTTCACCAATGCACCTCCTTGGATCACCAAGAATTGCATCTGATCCCTTTGCCTAAACATCTCTTGTCGAATATCGACAACATTCCTCTCTAATTTGGCTAGGCAATCATCAACACCCGTCATCCAAGACCTCAACTCACTACTCACACCCGACCCACCATGGTCACGGGTGGAGCTAGTGGACCCTAATGCCAGGGTTTTGACAATTTTGTCAACAACCGCATCAATCTTCTTATCTTGCGCATCAAGGCGCTCCATTACTTTTCCCATAAACACTTCCAATTTTGATTCAATACCCGAAAAATCAACAACATTCAGTTTAACATCAACCGAACCACCTTTTGACATAAAAACCAATTCCAGACCCAATGCCTCCGTTTTCTATGTCTTCACTAACACCTTCTTGTACCTTTTTTTTTTTAATCGACGCCTTTTTGTACCTTCAAGCACCGAACCCGACTCGGTTTGGGTCAAATTGGGTGAATTTTGGTTGGGTTGTGGTGATGGATTGGTAGACATGTAAGGTGTTTGAGTTTTGGAGTTTGGGTGTTGGTGTTTTCGTAGAGTAGCCGTGTAGCGCCGGCTCTATTCTTCTCTTTCCCTTTTTTTTTTTAAATTTGGGTAGGATTGTAAAAGGAATTTAGGGTAAATATTTGTGAGATATGGTAAGGATAGGATTAGGTAAATAAAAAGATATGGTAAGATATTTTTGGTTGAAAATTTTCGGGCAAATAGGATACTTGGGTAGAATTTGATTCAATTTTGGAAAGTGAATAAGATAGGTTTTTGGCAAATATGTGGTTCATAATTCAATTTCCATAAAACACTTAATATGCAAGATACTCACGTAAAATATATAATATTAAACACAAATATACTAGCAATGAAATATGCGGACACAGTCATACAATCTCAACTTATTATAACCAGTCACGCAGGTTCACAAAATAAATATGACGAATTTAATTGCTACCGATTAAACCAATTTCCAACCGCAAAATCTCAAAACGTCTTCTCTCTAACGTCTTTGTTAAAATGTCAGTCCATTGATTTTCAGTACTACAAAATTCGAGTTTAATGTTGCCCTTTTCTACATGGTCACGTAGAAAATGATGTCTAATGTCAATATGCTTAGTACGAGAATGCTGAGCTGGATTTTTAGAAATAATAATAGCACTTGTATTATCACAAAATACAAGCATACAACCAACATTAACACCATAATCACATAGTTGTTGCTTTAACCAAAGTAGTTGAGAACATACCAGTCCTGCAGCGATATATTCGGCTTCTTCAGTAGATAACGCTACCGAATTTTACTTCTTTGAGCCCCAAGTAATTATGCATGGTCCAACAAACGTAGAAAATCCAGAGGTACTTTTTCTATCTAAAGAACTTCCTGCATAATTTGCATCTGAATATCCTACTAGATCGAAATTACACTCAAGTGGATACCACAAATATAAATTAGATGTACCAATTAAATATCTCAAGATACGTTTAACTGCAATCATATGTGACTCTTTAGGACATGATTGAAATCTAGCACAGACACATACGCTTAACATAATGCCAGGTCTACTTGCTGTTAAATATAATAAAGAACCAATCATACCTCGATATGTAGTCTCATCTACAGACTTACCATTTTCGTCTAAGGTCAACTTTTTATCAGTTACCATAGGTGTGTCCATTGGATGAGCGTTCTCCATACCAAATTTTCTGATTAGCTCCTTGACATATTTTGGTTGGTGAATCCTTATTCCTTCCTTTGTTTGTTGAATTTGCAATCCTAGGAAGAATTTCAATTCTCCCATCATGCTCATTTCAAATTATGAGGTCATTACATCTGAAAAATAGTTGCACAATTAATTGTTAGTAGAACCAAAAATAATATCATCTACATAAATTTGAGCAACAACTAAATCAGAACCCTCGGATTTTAGAAATAGGGTTTTGTCGACAGATCCTCTTTTAAAATTGTTTTGCAATAAAAATTTTGACAGTCTGTCGTACCAAGCCCTAGGCGCTTGTTTCAAACCATATAAAGCTTTATCGAGTTTAAAAACATAGTTTTGAAATTTACTGTTCAAGAATCCGGGAGGTTGTTCAACAAAAACCTCTTCTTCCAAATAACCGTTAAGAAATGCAGTCTTAACGTCCATTTGGAACAGTTTCATTTCTTTATGAGCTGCGAAGGCGATAAGCAAGCGAATAGCTTCAAGTCTTGCTACTGGTGCAAATGTCTCGTCATAATCAATCCCTTCTTGTTGATTATAACCTTGAACGACCAATCGAGCCTTGTTACGAACTATAACTCCTGAATCATCCAATTTATTTCTGAATACCCATCGAGTACCAATCACAGTTCGATTAGAAGGTCGTGGCACAAGGTGCCAGACTTTATTACGTTCAAACTGTTGAAGCTCGTCTTGCATTGCTACAATCCAGTCAGATTCTGCAAGTGCTTGTTTGATGTTGGTAGGCTCTATGGTAGACAGAAAAGAATAGAATGAACAAAAATTATGTAATGTTCGCCTAGTTTGAACTTCCTTATTCAAACTTCCTAGGATACTATCCATAGAATGAAAACTCTTATATTTCCATTTCTTAGAGTTCCTAGGCTCATCATCATCTGATGAACTCTCAGTTTCCTCAAATGATTCAGAGTCAAGATTAGTTCCCCCTGAGTTGGACTCCGGGGTTATAGCTAAAGTTGGTACAACTTCAGTTACAAAATCTTGATCTGGGTTCAAAGTTATAGCATCATCAGCTATAACTTCGGTTTCTTTTTCCTTATTTTGAGAAGAGACATTCGTATCATCAACAATTGTCTCAATTCTCTTTTCAAGGTCATTTGCGGATTTATCAAGTTCATCATTGATTCCTTCAATAACTTCTTCATTGACTTCTGGCACGTCATCCCTTGAAAGGCGAAAGTCGGGATCATTCATGTCTTCTTCTTCATTTTGTTCAACTTGTTCATGCACATTATCTTCATCAAATACAACATGAACACTTTCTTCTATGCACAAAGCTCTTTTGTTAAAGACTTTAAAAGCTTTACTATGATTAGAGTAACCAACAAACACAGCTTCGTCACTTCGTGGATCAAATTTGCTTAAATTACTTTTTCCATTATTATGGACAAAACATTTACTACCGAAGCAACGAAAGTGAGCTATATTGGGCTTTCTCCCTCTTAAAAGTTCATAGGGAGTCTTTTTGAGAATAGGTCTAATCATAGCTCTATTGTGCACATAGCATGCAGTACTAATGGCTTCGGCCCAAAAGTTCTTAGGAAGGCCACACAAAAGCATAGTGCGGGTCATGTCCTCTAATGTTCTATTCATACGTTCCATGACACCGTTTTGTTGTGGGGTTTGTGGTGCAGAAAAGTTATGTCCTACACCATTCTCCCTATAATATTCTATAAAAGCTTGATTATCAAATTCGGTGCCATGATCCGTACGAAGGAAAACTAACTTTTTATCATACTTGTTTTGGGCAAGCTTCATCAGTACACAAACTTATCAAAAGTTTCATCTTTAGTAAATAGAAAGATAGGCCATACATACCTTGAGTAGTCGTCGACTAGGACGAATACGTACCTTGATCCACCGCGGCGTCTAACTTTCATAGGTCCACACAAATCGATGTGTACCAACTCAAGTGGACGCTCTATACTTACTACTCATTTTGGTTTGAATGAAGATCTAACTTGTTTACATCGGGCACATGAGTCACACATCTTCTCTTGTTCGAATTTGATTAAGGGTAAACCCTCAACTAAATCCCACAATTTGAGTTTCTTTAAAATTGTTGGACTGATGTGTGCAAGCCTCTTGTGCCACAAGCATGAATCATCCACAGTAACTTTCATGCACGTAAAGGAACTTGTAGTAACTTTATTTAAATCAATCATATACACGTTCCTTTTACGTAAGCCTTCTAAAATAACATTACTAGTACATTCAATTATGATGTGACAAACATTTGAATGAAAAACTACTTTATTGCCTTTGTCACATAATTGAGAGATACTTAGCAAGTTATGTTTAAGACCATCTACCAGATAGACATTATTAATAGCATGTGAAGGAGATATACCAATCTTACCTACACCGATTATCTTGCCCTTCTTTTTGTCTCCAAAGGTGACGTTGCCACCATTGAAGGGCTCTAGTGAAAGAAAAAGATTCTTGTTTCCGGTCATGTGTCTCGAACACCCACTGTCGAGATACCATAGATTATTTTCTTTCACTATTATCTGCAAGAGAATCAAATACAGCTTTTAGGTACCCACGCTAAGTTGGGTCCTTTGTGGTTAGTTGACGCGAGGTTAGTCGCCCTCCCCCGTATCAAACAAATACTTGTAATTCTCAATACCAAACTAATTAATGTAGTAGGGTAAGGAGGTCGATCCCAAGAGACGGTGATTATGGTTCTAAGGCGGTTTAATCAAATTCTAGTTTAGTTCTAGCTAATAGCAAGTTGAAGAGGATTAAAGATAAACTAGACTAACAAGAAGGCAAGGATGCGATGTAAAACAATAATTAAAAGGAACTAGGGTGGATGGGTTCATTAATGCAAGTATAGGTAAATTATTGTGGGGGTTAGGACTAGTCTAAAGGTGAGTCTAAACATGTCTCCACCTCTCGGTGTAAGACGGATTAAAGGGCAAGCCTCCAACTCTCGATGCAAGACGAGCCCTAGTCTAAGGTTCGATTGGGTTCTCGCCCTAACCTCCCCCTAAACATCCAACACACACAACCAAGTCTAAGCTCTCACTCAAACTAGCAATAAAACATGAGAAAGACTCAAATTACTCATTCAAGCATTTCAACAAACACCTTGTGTGCACAAAACAAGTAGACTACCAAAAGACTTTATCTTTATGCCCAATTACCATAACAACCCATAAACTTACATTAAATCCCCCATCTAACCCTAGTCTAACACTACTCACTCATATTAATGAAGGAAGGCATTAAAGATGGATACTTTGATATGAAATAAACAAGGGAAGACATATTTAACATGAAAACTAGATAAATAAACAAGAACAAGTAATTAAAAGACAAGTAATGTAAATAAATATGAAAATAAAGAGGAAAGATTGAATCTTTACCGATTAACAAAGACGAGACGGAAAAGTTACGAACTTGAATAAAAACCCGATCTTTCGATCTTAATCTTCATACAAAATCCGAGTGAAGTAAACTATTACAAATTTTGGGGAAGAATTAAAGGAAGAAATTAACTAAGAAAATCTAATCTAGTGAAACGGGTTTTTCTTCTAGAGAGACGGTCTAAATTCTATCTCTAAAACTATTCTCCCTAGCCTAATTCTCGTCTGATGGATCTCCTCTAATTGGTGTGTCCTGCTTTTTAAATAAAAGTGTTTTTTGTAAATAACCCCCTTTTATGTACCATTTTTTACAAATAACCCCCTTATATGTCCATTCTTACTAATAACCACCTTAAATATCACTTAATGCAAAAAATTACCCCCAAAATTGCATAACGTTGACGATTTTTATAAAACCCGCATCATATACGACATTACGTCTTAAACTTATACAAAATACCTAAACTACCCTTCCCTAACTTATTACCCCCAACACCCATCTTATTACTTCATTCAATTCCATCAGATTAAAATCCCCAAATCAATTTCATTCTTCCCCAAATATAAACCCTAACTTCAATCTTCCCCAATTACTCCATTATTGATTGTGTTTTCGCTCCGTCTTACCAAAGTTTAAGGCAACCCTTATGTGCGCGGCTTATACAGGTTAGTTTGTGTGTAATACTTTGTAATTTATGAACTCAGATTTATAGTATATAAGATGTATCTGATTGTTTGTTGCGTTTAATTGTCATTACATTATCAAATTGTTTGATATTCATGTTATATGCTTATGTAGGATGTCTGGATTTGTTCATCCTTTCTCATTTGATGTTAGATTTTACCATGGGGGTAGATTTGAGACTAATAAAAAGGGTAAATGTCATTATGTTGGGGGGATTTTAAGCTTGAAATTTGGTTTCTGGTCTAATATGTTCACATATGACAATGTAGTTGAGTTGGGGAAGGGTTTTATGAATGGTAAGCCTTTTGAAGCTTATTTTAAGCTTAAAGGTAGAAGTTTTATGACTGGGTTGCAGAAATTGAGAAATGAAAGGGGCATGATTGACTTCCTAAACTCAAGTGATAAAGATAATACGCTTGATTTATACTTTGTTGAGGATAGTAAAGGTCCAAATCATGTAAGCCCTAGAACCAAGAACCCTTTTGTTACTTTGGATAATCAAGATGAAAGTGTACTTGAGGCAAGCAATGAAGTTGTAGTAAGTCTTATTTTAAATAGGACAAGCCCTAGATTTACATGCAATCCTAACTCAATTAGGAGATCACCAAGATTTGCAAGTTCACCTATTTCACCTATTGTAGAGCCACCTAGAAGGGTTGAGAAGCTGCCAACTAGAAGGAAACTTGTTGAATCATTTGAGGGGCAAAATGAGGGAAGTAGTAGTGAAGTTTTTAAAATGACTGAGAAGCAGAAGGGGAAGCAAGTGGTGTGTGAGTTTGATGATGTACTTGATGAGGAGTTTGAGGATCCTAATAATGAGGAGTTTGGTGATGACATGGATAATGGTTATGAAGAGGGTTATTGGACTGAAGATAGTCAGTTGAGTGACTATGAAATAGGCAATAATGAAGTTCATGGTGACTTTGTGGAGGATGAAGAGTTGTTCAAAGATGTCATTGATGATTCACTTATTGATACAGTTAATAAGAACCTTAATCAATCATGTTCAAAAGCTAGGGAGACACTTAGGAGTAGGAGTAAGATTCTTAGTGTTGATGATCTGAATGTTCAGGTTGGGGAGGACACCAATTTAGGTTCTGATGATGACAATAGTGTGGTTGGTTCAGATCATGAGGCTGACTCTTATGACACATTTAACCCTAATGTTGACTTTGGAAAACCCATAGTGCTTAGGGTTGGGTTGAAGTTTCCATCAGTTTATGAGTTTAGGAAGGCAATAAGGCAGCATGCCATTGAGAATGGGTATGAACCTTACTTTTCTCACAATGAGAGTGCTAGGGTGAGTATATATTGTAAACATAGGTGTCAATGTCCTTGGAATGCTAAGAAGTCAAAGCTGCCTAAGTGTACATGTGGAACTAAAAGAAAATGTGAATTTAGGGTGCATGCCACCAAATTGGATGGTGATGTCTTAACTTTTCAGATTAAGTCAATGTACTTGGAGCACATTTGTGCTTATACAACCAAAAACAGAATGGTAACTGCTGAATTTTTGGCTAATAAATACCTGGAAGTTTGGAGGTCTGACCCACATTGGAGGTTGAAGGCTACTTAGGATAGAGTGAGATTAGACTTAGGTATTGATGTTGGGTAACATAAGTGTTGGGTTGCAAGAGCGAGGGCAAAAATGATAATATGGGGTAACTCTGATGAACAATACAGTAGGGTGTGGGATTATGCTGCCACCATTAGGAAATACAACCCAGGATCTAGCTCATATGTGATGGTAGATAGGGTTGACAAACCACCACCAGTGTTTCAAAGGATATATATTTGTCTTGCTGCTTGTAAGGAAGGGTTTAAAACTGGGTGTAGGCCTCTTATTGGGGTGGATGGCTGCCATTTAAAAGGAGTGTACCCTGGGATGTGTTTGGTGGCAGTGGCCATGGATGGCAATAACAACCTCTTTCCTGTTGCCTGGGGTGTTGTGGAGGTGGAGAATGCTGACTCTTGGAAGTGGTTCCTCGAACTATTGGTGAAGGACATAGGCTATCATGAGGCTGAAGGTGATGGTCTGACAATGATGTCTGATAGGCAGAAGGTAAGCATCTAAAATGGTATTCATTAAAGAGGTAAGGTATTTCCTGGTTTAACATGATAATTAAGCAATTGTTGTTTAATGCTGGCAGGGACTTATTGATGCAATGAAAGTTGTTGTCCCCAAAGCTGAGATTAGATTCTGTGTTAGGCACATTTGGGCCAATTTCAAGCTACAATTTAGTGACCAAGCATTCAAAGACAGCTTCTGGGAGGCAGCATGGGCCACAACTGAGGTACATTATGAAACAGATATAGTTTTTATCTTCTGATTTATTTTTTTAGCAGCTAGAGTTTTGTACAACTTACTAGCAAATTTAGTGGCCAAGCATTCAAAGACAGCTTACTAGCAATGGTCTATTTTACAGGTAGAGTTTTTAGCAGCTCTTGAGGGCATCAAATTTCTGAGTGAGCCTGCATATCAGTATGTTAAGGCCATTTCACCATGCCATTGGAGCAGACATGCTTTCAAAAGGACCTGCAAGAGCAGTATGATTACTAACAACCTCTGTGAATCATTCAATGCCGTGTTGAAGGATGCAAGGGACAAGCCATGGCATGTATACTTAAGCAAAGACACAATCCAGAAGACTATGTTGACCAAGCCTATTCAAAGGACAAGTACTTGTTGGCCTACACTCCTGCAGTAGACCCTATGCCTGGGGTAGCCCATTGGGAGAAAACAGACCAGGAGGAGCCATTGCCACCATTGATGAGAAGGATGCCTGGTAGGCCATCAAAGAAAAAAAGGAGAAAAGAGCCTGGTGAAGTATCACAAGTGAAAAGGACAAAGAAGACCAATAAGTGCAGTAGGTGTGGCACACTAGGACATAACATCAAAGGATGTAAAAATGTCATTTCTGGCCCCAAGACAAGCAGCAAAGGTGGTAGACGTCGCACCAACTCAGAATGGGTGAAAGCTGCAAGGAAAAAAACTGAGTAAAAGAGAAATATAAGAAATATATTTGTTGCTTTTCTCTTTTTCTTTTTTTTTGTTTGTTTCCTTGTGTCAGTCTTCCCCTTTCCCTTTGTCTGCTTCTTCCCCTTCCCCTTTGTTTTGTCTTTTTCTATTTCTCTTTATTTATACCAAAAAGAAATATAAGAAAGTAACCTTCCAAAATGAATCACACGAGCAAAGCATAGAACAAGGGGCCTGAGCAGGTCGGACCGGCTGCCGGTGGTCCTGACCGGCTGGAGGCCACTGCTCTTCCTCCGCTTTCACCGTTCTTCCCCTCTTCCAATGACGCCCTAGCTGTAACACCCGCAAATGTATCCTATTTTTATAAGTAAAATATTTTACGGATACTTTTCAGCGAATGTATGTTTTAATTTGGAATTTAATTTTCCGAGTCGAATTTAGAATTTCCGAGTTCATATTTGGATATTACGCAAATTTCAGGTTGTATTTGATCATGGAAAATAGGACTTAAGCTGGAGGATGAATCCTAATAGTGATAATACATCTTCTCCTAGTAGTTTTGGATTTGGAGCTTGGTACTCTAGTGTTATTTTGAGAATTTAGTTAATCATGATAATAGTTCGTTGTTGTTGGGTACTATAACGGTTGCTTGGTATGTCATTTGGGAATTAGATGTCTCTAATTGGTGGATTCTAAAAGAGACTTTGCTTTAGGATAATTAAGCCGGTACCCAAGGTTTGAGGAGTATTGTCGTAAATGAAAATCGATTCATATTGAGTTTTAGATGAGCTAGATGATTTGAATGGTTGTCTGATTGCCAAGTGATTGGTCATTTGTGGTTTGGAATTAGTAATTCTCTTTTATTCTCAAGGAATCATAGTTTGAGATTGAGAAATGTTCGTTGCAAGCTTTGGATAGTGAGTCCTCAGTTGTTATGGATTATAGAGTTGGAATGGTGAACTCATTTCTCTTGAGGATTATAATCACCATAGTTTGCTAATGTGACTATTTATATTTGAAGCTTCGAGCGTAGTAATGATCGAATTAAGGATGTTATGGCGTATTAAAGAATTCTTATAACCGATAATGGATTGTGGATTTTCCCTTGTCGGGAAACTTTGGATGAGGCTAGTTGAATCTAAGATAATTATGTTTGTTGCTTTGATTGTGTTTTGACTTTCAAAGATGAGAAAGTTCATTGCAAATTTAGGATAATGAGTTTGAAGTAAATTGAATCAAGGGATTTTCATGGTAAGTCTCCTTTACCTTGTGGTTGTTAGCTGATATTTTCGATTGACTATTTGGTGATGTTAGAGCAGACTCGTCTACAGCTATTTCTTCCGGATCAGCATCTAACTCTTCGGCAGTGACTTTTTCAGTCACTTTGGGCATCTTTGGTCCATGATACACAAGACCGATTCGAAGATGTATCGCATTAGCCGTGTCATGCGGCCTATCTGGCTGTGACGGCAATGTACACGGATGCGTAGTAGCTTACTTAGATGTAATTTGTGCCATTTGTGTCTAAAGCATCTTGATGGAATCGTCTTTAGCTTGCTTGTTCTTTTAGTACTGCACCATAAAGGATTGAAACATGGATTTAAGCTTTGCAGTTTCACTTGGTACAATAGGGGGTTGTTGTTGTGGAGGAGGAAAAGATGGTGCCTTTTGGTGAAGGAAATCGCCTTGTTGTTGAATGTGATGCGGTGGGGTATATACTTGTTGCATCTGTTGTTGTTGTGGAGTTGTGGGGTTCAAAACATTCTGATTTTTCCATGAGAAATTTGGGTATTCCCTAGTTCTTTCATTGTAAAAGTTAGAAAACGGACCACTTTGCTTGTATTGTAGAAAAGCAAGCACTTGCTCTTTCTCTGTCATACAATCAGCTGTAGAATGCCCATCATCCCCACATCTTTCACAAGTGGATGTTTGTTTCACCATACCATTAACCGTTTGTTGGCCTCCTAAAACCTGACTTATCTCCAGCCTATCAAACCTAGCATTCATAGCTTCCAACTGCGCTGCAACCTCACTAGACTCACCGCTACTTTTGCGCACACCTCCCCTTGGATTCCCGTATTCCGTTGTATGTGTAGCCATTTCCTCAATGATGTTCCAACCTTTATCATCATCAATATTCTTCAGGAATCTTACATTTGCAGCGCAATCAAGGATAGGTCGATGATCATCAAACAACCCATTGTAAAATTGGTTGCAAAGGAACCATTGCTGAAATCCGTGAGGAATGGAGCAAACGAGCCTATTAAATCGAGTCCAGGATTCATTTAAATCTTCACACGCTAATTGTTTGAAGCTAGTAATCTGCCTATTTAAGCATTCGTACGCTGAGGAGGATAATATCTCTTGATGAATGCTAACGCAAGCGTGCTCCAGTCAAGTATTCCCGCAAATTCCTTGTCTAAATATCGCTACCACTCACGAGCAATATCCCTCAAAGAGAAAGGAAATAAAACTTCTTTCACATTTTCAGCTGTCACCCCACCAGAAAGCGGAATAGTAAAGCAATAGTCTGTAAAAGTCTACATGTGCTGAATAGGGTCTTCACCTCCTCCACCCCCGTATTTTTTTCGCTCCACTAAGTGAACATAGGAAGGACTAATGTCAAAAGTACCATTATTCGCTGTCAAAAGTGAGAATCCATTAGGGAAAGAGGCGAGTATGGGCTCAGATTGGCTGGCTTTATTAGGCATGACTGTAGTGGTGGCGGCAGAAGTATAAATATCCTCTTCAAAGGATTGATTTTCTGTTACAAAGTCTTCGTAAACGGAATCAAGTGTGCTCATGTCTTCAGCTTGATGAATTTCTTTCCAAAAGTTCCGTCTAGGACGAAGAGTCTTTTCCGGTTCGGGATCGAATGGTACGAGCTCGGACCTGGGAAACCTGGGCACAAACAAACACTAAAGGGGAGAAATAATAACGGTCTCAAGGAACTAAGTTTCCCTGAGACAAGACAAACAAAAATAAAAACAAATAATTTATCACCGTCTTCTCGGAAACGGCGCCAAAATTTGATAGGCTAAATCGCACACCTAATCAAAGATAACCAACAGGCGTAAACTAATGTAGTAACGTCAGTCGGTATCGTATCCACATGGAGACCAAATAAATTTCATTTTCTAATTAATAGTCTGTCTAAGTAACAAATTGGGGGTTTTGACTGTTTGGTTTCTAAACTAAAAGTAGTAAAGGAAAGAGAGAAAAAGAGAATAAAGTAGATTCAAATATAATTCCCTAAATCTTAGCATAGAAGAATTACATACTCATATTAGGTCTAATTAAATTAACTATAACGATAAGGATTGAATTAAACATGATAGCAGAAGATGAAAGATAATTAACAATCTATCTAGTAGATTAAAAAATAAGGACAAAGAACAAAGAAAAAAGAATAAAGAAAAGGGAATTATAATTAAAGAACAAGATTCAATACCAACGGAAAATAGAAGAAAGATTGCCAAGTTCAGATCCAAAGTTGCTAGCTAAAAGAAACGTAGAATTGTTTAACAGTGTAAAAAGATACCCTAAAACTTCTGTTTTACAAAGCTTAAATATTAAACTTTGAAATTATTAAAACAAATGGGCTGAATTAGCGAATTTAATTTTCGTCTAAAGCTAAAAGCAGTCGATCGACTATCTGGGTTAGTCGATCGACTAAAGTGAAGAAATTTGGCAGCTCCAACTTCAAATTAGTCGATTGACCATAGGGGCAGTCGATCGACTAAACTCCAAAACCTATCGATCGACCAATATGGCTGTCAATCGACTAAACTTCAGAACTGCACGCATGTCTTCACTCTACTTCAACGCATTCTATCATGTTCTCACGCATCCTAAGGTGACGGTTCCGGAGCATAACTTCATTAGCATCTGCAATGCAACACAAAGACAGGATTTGGCTTGTTTTCGCTCCATTTAGGCCAGTAACCTGTACGAAACAAAGAAGTATCCAAAGTAACCAAAACAAGGGATAATAGTAGCTTCCTCTACTCAAAACGGCATAGAAATGCGTGCAAAATGATGAAATAAACGTACAAATTAGGCACGGTTGGTATAGTCTCTTGTTTTGGGTAATAGCCTCATTGGATAGTGGTATGTTATGACGGTTATGTGGTTACGTGAGTCTCTAAGTAAGTCATAGTTTCGAATTCTGAGAGCTTGGGTCATTTATGTGTTGACCAAATGAATAAATGTCGTATTTTCATTGTTATCGTTCCGTTAGACTTTGCCTCGCGGGTTTAAGAGTAGAGTCTAATCGGTGGAGATTTATCAGTCATTATTGTTGGTTACCTTGTTCTTTTATATTGTGGCTAAGAGGCTTAGTTGTAGGGCAAAGTTTTCACGCATGGATTTGGATGTTTTGACTTTGTGGGTGTAAGAAAGGTGCGAGATTTGCGTATAGTGTGCTTGAGGTTGTAAATGATTCTTTATTGTTTTGAGGATGTTATAAGGATATAGTGTTAGAGTGTATCATGTTCGATTGGATTCTAGGTGAGGTGAGGAATGAATGGTATTTGGGATTGTGGTATATTTGTTGGCGTGGTGTGAGATTGTAAGCGATTTTTAGCGAGACTGAATGATGAGAGTAATTAAAATAGGTAAGAGTTTAATGATGAATTGGGTTAGAGGGCGTACCGGCGTTTTGAGAAGATCAGATTGCCTTATAAATGTTACCTTTATTTTGTGGAATCTTTAGAAAGAATGGTGATTGGTTGTTGAGTTAGGTGAATTGTGATTAGTTATGCTATTGAGGTATTATAAAGGCATGGATGTTGAGTTGTGGTGTTAGTTATATGGTGATGATCAGCTGTAGCTACGTGAAGGTATACGACTATTGGTATGAAAGCATGGATGATAGTAATAATGTTAATGGCTGGAGTGTGAGCGAACTTCGAGGACGAAGTCCATTTTAAGAATCTAGAATTGTAAGATCCCACTTTGATAGCATAGTGGATGGCAACAAGTTATAATTTATTAATGTGAATGTCATTTGATAGCATATGTGTACTATGTGTTATATGTGATGTTGTGGGTGTTTGGTGTATTGCAAGAAAGAGTGTTGGTAAGTGTTGGTAAAAGAGTTGGGATACATGTGTGGGTTGTTTAATGATATTGTTAGGATGTTGAGATTTTGGTGATACCGTTTGACCGTGTTAGTTTCGGATGTCTTGTGAAGAGATTTTAGTTGATACAGGTCGATGTATGTATTGCTGGAAACGTGGGATATGATATCATAACGAATTGTGACGGTTTTACAGGGTACACTTAGTATATGATGGTGTTAGTATTAGCTTGATTAGGTGTGAACTTCGAGGACGGAATTCATTTTTAAGAAGGTAAGAATGTAATAATTCGCATTAGTGTAATAAGACTTTTGCTTTATTGTTATTGGTCCTAGTGTATTGATGGAGACTTTGAGTTTGATTTTGTTATGTATGTTGTTGCCTTGTGTTGTGTTCGAGGTAAGAGTATGAGTTGTGAACTTCGAGGACGAAATTATTTCTTAAGGAGGGAAGACTGTGATACTCTGTATTTCTGTGTACCTTGTACTCGGTCGAGTAAGGGGTCACTCGACCGAGTGGGTTGTGTACTCGGTCGATTATGGTGTATTCGGCCGAGTGTGGTCGGTATGTTAGTTAGGCAGCCTTCTGTCTAGTTGGCACTCGGTCGAGTGTAGTGTGCACTCGACTGAGTGCGGTGTACTCGAGTGTTTCTTCTACTCGACCGAGTGCACCGGTCTGAGGGGTTTTGTTGGGCGGTTGATTAAAGATAATTAGGAGGTATTAAAAGGTTATTTCGTACGTTTACTTCTCATAATCAATCCTAAATATTTCTAAACACTCAAAAACCTTTTAATCATACCTAATAATCTCAAGCCTCAGATTGGATTGCATCTTGTCTACTTTATTGATTCCATTGGTAAGTAATCTACCTTTATATTATTAGTCATGTTGGGTAGTGTAGAACCTAATTAAATTGGGGAAAAGGAGGGATCTGATAGTTATCGATTGGATTTGTGAGAACCCTCGCAAATGCGAAAATAAAATATAACAAGCATGTGATTTATATAGCGGAAAATACGGTATTTTTAAAACTTTTTAAATGCAAATAGAAAAGTACGAGGAATGTCAATAATTACAAACCAAAGTATAGTATACTACAAGAGACGTAGTCTCTCAAAATGTTATCAATTATCAAAGTTATTAGCAACTAGCTAAACATCATCTAGGGGTGATTCGTCAAGACCAACGCCCGCTAACTCACACCCGAACCCAAAATACAACAAGCAAAATCCATCCAAGCAAGCAACCTGTTCATCCATGAAAAACATGAACGCCACAGTCAGTGGAGAGTAACTCCGGGTTCTCCCAGCCATATCATAAATAACATACTTAAACGGAAATACGAAAGTAGAACATGCATATATAAATATACATGTGAAATACGAGAAGGATAAATAGGCAATTCAATATAAAAGGATGTAGGTACATGAAGTACAAAAGCGTAACCATCATATTATAGATAGACTCGGGGAAGACACTCTTAGGCAACCATACACTCACTAGGGCTTGCATCTCACCGTTAGCGGCATAAGTTTGATAAGATTGAGACTCGACAAACAAACCAAGTCAAGTCATCCAAAGATGACAAATAATCAATCATATAATCATCCATCCAAATGTACGAATACGTTGACAACATCTCTTGTTTACATGGAAAGTATGTTTAAAATCGCATCCACGGGCCTGTTGTGTTCGATTTTCACTTGTTGGCAAGTAAGACATCTTTCAACATAGGACACAACATCGCCTTTCAAATTCGGCCACCAAAATTGTAGCTTTAAGTCTTTATACATTTTATCACTTCCGGGGTGGATAGAATAAGGAGAAAGGTGAGCTTCATCAAGAACTCGCTTTCTCAAGTCAAGAGCATTAGGTACAAACAAACGGTCATGGAGTCGAAGGACACCTTTTTCATCAAACTTGAAGTCTTTAGCTTTCCCTTCAAGAAGTTTGGCATGAATGGACTTGTAGGTAGGATCATCAACTTGGCTTTCGCGGATCTCGCGGAGAAAAACAGGTTCGGCAACCATAGCAACAACATAATCAAATCCACGTTCCACGAATTCCAACTTCAACTTTCGAAATTCGGCAAAAAGATCATCGGGTAATACCCACATAGTATTCAATGCATGAGAAGATTTCCTACTAAGAGCATCGGCAACAACATTTGCCTTCCCTTCATGGTATAACAATTCAAAATCATAATCATTCACCAATTCCAACCATCTTCTTTGTCTCATATTCAACTCCTTTTGAGTAAATATGATCGGTTCTGTCGCGGTCCCGATACAAAAATAATTACCCGCACTTAGGCTAACAACATAAGGAATGTAATTAGGGAAGTAGGGTGTCGATCCTCAGGGAGTACGTGTTAACTACGAATTGCTATGGATTGGTTTTCATTTAGGTTCGAGTCACTTTAGGTGTTTGTCTAAACTATTAACATAAAATAAAACGACAAGTATATAAATGACGATATGTAAATGACAAATATGTAAATGACAAATGAAAACTCAGAACAGAAGACTTACCCGATCGGGTTGTCACGTACCCGATCGGGGAAACCCTCTGATCCGAATAATAACCACTAAATTCTAACTAAAAACGATATTTAAATGACAATATTGAAAGTCTAACTAACTAAACTATTAAACAACATAACAATAATAAAGTAAACTATCTAAGAACGAGAATAGAAAGACGATAAAGTAACCTAACTAGATAACAATAATGTAAACTACCTAAGAATAGAAATAAAATGAAGAAAAAGTAAACTAACTAAACAACAATAAACTATCTAAAACGGTAAGATAAACTAACTAATCAAGTTGAAATAGTGAAAGAGAAATACATGTAAAACTAATTAAAAGTCTCATAGATACCAATATTAGAATTACTATGATTGTCTAGGCCTTGTAGCGGTATATTCCTTCCGGATTTGTACCGACCTTTTAGTGGGTCCTAACGTCCTTTCAGCATGGTTAAGTCACTAAACCCCTATTGGTAGTCCTAATTCCTATCCCAACTCTCGTTATAAAGATAGAAATGACTAATACAAACAATTGTTTATGGCCACTAAACATAGTTATAGAATTTGACACGACCAAAGGAAGAAACAATTTAGATGGTTCAATTGGTAACTACTCTTCTTTTAATTCATTTAACTCGTAAATCATTTCAATATTACAACTCTATTTATTTTATTTACACAATGATAATTTTACAATATTAGAATTAATCTAATTTATGTGATTATGTGATTAAGTAGATTAATAAGAAAAAGATGTATGAAATTAAACTATGAAATGTAAATACTAAAGTTATTATGGTGATTATATTAACAATGATTCTAATGACAATTATTAGGATTATATGATTAGGTAAATTATAATGTGACATGCTAAATAATATTTTGGTTTTAACTAGATTAATTTTAGATTGATTTCCTAATAACAACAATATTCTGAAAATGATACTAGTGAGATTATAATTCATGATGATTAAAGTTGCATAAGTGAATCAAGATTAGAGAATTACCGAGTTGGAATATGAGTATATAAGAACGAAAGTAAGAACAAATATCCAATAACAAAAGCTATGAAAACACTAGAGAAATACTAAGAAATAAACTATATTCTAAACTTGTAAGAAAGAAATAAACTATGAAATGTGTTATTATATGAAAGTATGCTAAAAGATAATAAGAAGTTGTGTAGTATATGATGATAGATTATATGAAAAACAAGATGATAATTGTGTGTGATGATCATTGGCTTTTATAAGGCTGCATGGCTGCTGATCCCTCGTCCAAATTCGTACCCTAGTCAAAGCATTAAATCACCCATTTAAGCTCGGATTGAAGAAGAGCCAAGTAACGTTCACTTGCAGAAATACCCGATCGGGTATTGGGCAATCCGATCGGGTTTTTGTGTAAGATGGATTTTCCGTCTTTTCATCTTAGGCACGGAATCCTATGCCTTGGTCTTGGTCAATGCACTACGGAATTGGGCTTGGGCTGATCTTCTCTTGACTTGGGTTGAGGTTTCCTTTTAAAGTTCAAAGCCAAAATCCAAATTGAGTCCATTCGAGGAAGGATGTAGCGGAATCGTAATCAAATCATAAAATGGCTATCATCAATTCCTTGAAAACTCGTATCCTAGTGTCTTTGCTTCATAAAGTAGGAAAATATAGCAAAACCGCTTCATTTCCTATAAAACGAGTCAAAACACGCAAAACAACTAGAATAGCAATATGAGCTCGTTAATCACTTAACAAAGTGCATAAATCGTATAGAAATCGAGCTAAAACGGGGGATAAATCAGTACAAAATATCACTTATCAAAATATGTACTTCAAACTCTTGTGATCGGTAAATATGCGACAATGAACACCAATAAGATAGTGTCTCCACACTTTCAAAGCATGAACCACGGCGGCTAATTCCAAATCATGAGTAGGGTAGTTCACTTCATGAACTCTCAACTTTCTCAAAGCATAAGCAACCACTTTCCTACTTTTCATAAGTACACAACCTAATCCCATCTTGGAAGCATCACAATAGACGTCAAAGTCTACACCATCTTCGGGTAAAGTCAACACCGGGGCAGTAGTCAACCTTTTCTTTAACTCTTGAAAAGCGGTTTCACAAGCTTCATTCCATATGAATTTGGATATTTTCTTCAACAATCGAGTCATCGGTCTAGCAAGCTTTGAAAAATCTTTGACAAATCTTCGGTAGTAACCAGCTAAACCAAGAAAACTTCGGACTTCTCTAACATCGGTCGGACTTTTCCAATCCACCACAGCTTCAATTTTAGAAGGGTCTACCATCACACCTTCTTTAGAAATTACATGCCCAAGAAAGGACACCTTAGGTAACCAAAATTCACACTTGGAGAATTTGGCAAACCACTTTTGACGACGAAGAACACCCAAAATAGTCCTTAGATGAATAGCATGCTCTTCTTCGCTCTTGGAGAAAATAAGGATGTCTTCAATGAAAACCACCACACACTTATCAAGATACTCACTAAAAGTGCGGTTCATTTGGTCCATGAAAATAGCGGGAGCATTAGTCAATCCAAATGGCATCACCTTGAACTCAAAGTGACCATATCTTGTACTAAAAGCGGTCTTCAGTATATCGGCATCACGAACGGGAATTTGGTGATATCCGGATCTCAAATCAATCTTGGAAAAAGTAGAAGCACCCTTTAATTGATCAAACAAATCTTCAATTCTTGGCAAAGGATACCTATTCTTGATTGTAATTCGGTTCAACTCACAGTAATCAATACAAAGTCTCATGGAACCATTTTTCTTCTTCACACAGAGAACGGGAGCACCCCAAGGTGAGGCACTTGGTCGAATGAAACCTTTTTCAATCATATCATCAAGTTGCTTCCTTAACTCTTTCAATTCGGTTGGAGCCATACGGTAAGGAGCTTTAGGAATGGGTCCGGATCCAGGTACAAGATCAATGGAAAACTCAACATCACGCTCGGGAGGGATCTCGGGCAAGTCATCGAGGAATACATCAACAAAGTCACATACTATAGGCACATCTTCAATCCTTGGTAATGAGGTAGTTGTAGAAGTCACAATACACAAGTATACTTGGTGATCCTTTCTTACCATACTCACCAACTTCATTGCGGAAATCAAAGACACACCCATTCGGGATTGAGATACCTTATAGGTTATTCTAACTCCTAAATCTTTATATGTATAACGTGAGAACGCACTCTTATCTACATAAAGTAGAACACACCCCTATCAATATAATATTAGACATTTAACACATTGATAGTCAATTGCATTATAAACTACTCCTGAAATCTTATAAAATCTTACCATAATTCCACTAATGAATCTCATTTCTATATGATATGAGAATTCGTATTCTAAGGTGGTTATGTAAATAATTGCAGTATATCTTGGATATAACTTTTACCACTTTAGGGGGAGAAAGTAAGTGCAAAGTTGGTAAAACAAAATATTTTATCATGGTAAACTACACATATCGTGTAATATATGAAGAACCACGATTCTAGACATCTTTAATATGATCATAAAAGTATATTCATATGAAACGGATATACATTTGTGCGCAATACTCAATGAACAATTGAATGAGGACTCTGTAGTCCATTTGACCGTCGACATGTCTACGATTGTTAAAGAGCTCATGAGCATGGAATCCATCTAAATTATGGAATTTGAAAAGAACATTATACAGTGTCCATTATCGAGTAATCATGTGCATATAGAGACTAAATTAAGCACTTTCACATTAGTTTCATATTACATCAATGCATGATTTCACATCATACAGTTTAGAACTTAGTCACATATCATATGCATGCACATTGTTGATGATACGATTATTTAAAGACAAGGTGTAGTATTTCCAACCGCAAAAGTGACAAGTTTACTAGAAGTGAAGTTGTAAAAGTTGTTAGGAATTACAATCTTCATATTATAAGTTTTGATGCAATCAATCATTCCTATTAACTGAAGACATCTATAAAGTCAATCAAGTACGATGATAGCTATTTCCAAGATTGAGAAACTTTGCTACATCATGAGTTGCAATGACGTTTTACAAGTGATGTAACCATCAGGGAAGTGTGCACTTGTTGTACTCTTTTTCCTTATCTGTGGTTTTGTCCCACTAGGTTTTCCGTAGAAATGTCTTAATGAGGCAGCTTATTAGTTTGCGTGCAGAGGGACAATGTACTCTGCTTTTCCCTTACTAGTGTTTTTGTAACACCCGGAAATGTACCCTATTTTTCTAGTAGAAATATTTTACGGACACTTTTCAGCGAATTTTAGTTTTAATCGTAAATTTAATTTTCCGAGTCGAATTTAGAATTTCCGAGTTCGTATTTGGAATTTCCGCGAGATTCCATGAGAATACCGTCTTAAGGCGAGTTTGACTTTTCTTGACTTTTAAGTCGTCTTTGACTTTTCTTGACTTTTAAGTCGTCTTTGACTTTTCTTGACTTTTAAGTCGTCTTTGACTTTTCTTGACTTTTGAGCCGTCTTTGACTTTTGTTGACTTTTTCCCTACTTATCTCATTTTACCACTTAACCTATTTTCATTCCAACACAATTCAACTTTTCTTCTTCACTAAGAAACCATCAAAACCTAGCCTCCATAATCTTTCCATTCTTAGAATCGTCATAGCTCGTTCGTTTGTTGCTCAAATTCACGTAAGTTCGTCTTATTCTTCCCCTCTTAGCTTCCTCTATCCGTATTGGTAATAAAATTACCGTCTTTCTCGCTTTTTTAAATTATCCGTCTTTCTCAAGATGAATGATATGTCTTTTATTTCTAATTGTATGGAGGTGGAGACTAGGAAGGTTAGAATCGATTAAACGACGCGTAAGGTAACGGTGAAGGGTTACTCGATATCATTTACGTGTTTTACATGCTTATATGCTAGAAATCGTATTAGAATACGATTAGTAAGTTTAGGAATCATGTTATGGATGATGATTGTTGTTATTTGATGATTGTTGATGATGAATATTGATTGTTGATAGTTATTAGAAATGGATTATGAGAATTGGAAATGATAGAATTGATTTTTGTTGAAGGCTCTCGGGTGAATTGGAGACACATCTCACGGTCGTGAAATACAAGTCACGGTCGTGACTTGTGCAGTTTCACTGCACTGACCTCTTTTCGTAAAATGATCATATCTCCTTCGTTACTTGCTTGTTTAAGGCTTGTGACTATTCGTTGGAACCGTAAGAGGATAAGATATCACCTCAACCTAGAATTTCTGTATTTACATGTCTAGAACTCTAGTTATGACAGTTTGAAGTGAACCCTTGTTTTAGTTAGTTTCCAAACTTGTTGTTTTGGAGAGGTGATCTATGTTTTTATTCATTATGCTTCCTAAACTTGTTCTAATGCTTATGTATCATGTATTGACTCATGTTTATCATATTTAAACTTATATAATTCCATATTCTCATGTTTTGTGACGGTTTTTGGTATGTCCCACTTTGAGTCGGTTTTTACAAATGATACGGTTTGAGCACTATTTTGTCTTGTGCTTTGTACTCTCATTCCCTTGGCTACCTTCCCGTTCGTAAGGCTGGAATGTCGGAACGGAGAGGTATCCTACTGCTTAAATGCATGTGTTAGTGGGCATACGACGACGTTGTTGGGAGTTGAACGCTATGCGTTGATCGACCCGGCCGTCAAATGTTGTGTACTTGCGAGGTGGTGTTATTTGCATGTAGCGTACCGCTTGTTATGAGGCTTGAGCTCTTTTCCGCCTCTTTCGTGAATTGATCTACCGAATTTGGGGTACTCGGCGTTTTCTTTTGTAAGACCGAGTATTGGATGCGAAACGTCATCGCATGTCGAATCGGAAAATGTGATTCCGGGAATCTGGCCAGGTTTAGACTAGGACCGTATTATTATCGTCGTGCTACCAGGAGGAAATTAGTCTACATATACGAAATGGATTGAATCGTGTATGCGTTCAGGGAAGGTTTTACTCCCGTGGATGCCCATAATCATACTTGCCATGTACACGATGCTAGTGCGTTTCATTTACCGTGAGAGTTGTCGTCTTGGTGACGTTGTCTTTGAATGCGTGATTTCATCATTGATTATTCATGGTCATTGCAAGATTGGGCATCGTCAATGTATTGGTTCGTTTGAATGGATGATTTCATGATTTATTATTCATGGTCATTCCATGATGACTTGGCATGGTTTGTTTGTCGAGTCTCAATCTTACCAAACTTATACCGCTAACGGTGAGATGCAAGCCCTAGTGAGCGTATTCGGTTGCCTAAGAGTGTCTTCCCCGAGTCTTTGAATAACATGATGGATTCGGATTTGTATTCCATATGCTCTTACTCTTATATATTGAATTGCCTATCTATTCTTATTGTATTTCACATGTATATTCATATATGCATGATTTTACTTTTGTATTTCCTTCTATGTACGTTTAATGTGATATGGCTGGGAGAACCCGGAGTTACTCCCCACTGATTGTGGCGTTCATGTTTTTTCATGAATGAACAGGTTGCTTGCATGGATGGCTTTTTGCTTATGCTATTTTGGAGTTCGGGTGTGAGCTAGCGGGCGTTGTCCCTGGATGAAACACCTCTAGACGTTGTTTATCTAGTTGCTAATTACTTTGTCTTTTGTTAACACTTTGAGAGACTACGTCTCTTGTGGTATTTTTATTTAGTTTGTAATATTTTGACACTCCTCGTATTTTTCTATCTTGCATGTATAAAGGTTTTTAAAATACCGTATTTTCCGCTATATAATTAACATGCTTGTATGTTTTATATTTCCGCATTCGCGAGGGTTGTCACAGTTTTCCCCATAAGGTTTTTCTAGTTAGGTTTTAACGAGACATAATCTTCAATAATGTACATCCAAGGGGGTGTTATGAAACGTATTATGGATGTTTTCAGTAATGTACATCCAACGGGGGGTGTTATGAAACGTATTATGTGGATGTCCATTGGGCTTTATGGTCCATTTGTACTTTATGTAATCAAGTTTCTCACATGATATGTACTCTATATATACCCCTATTAAGATGAATAAAACTAACTAGATTGAATTTTCTCCTTATTTTTGTCTTTACATTTTCCTATAATTCTTATTATATAACACTAAGTATATTTACCTTTAAATAGTGCAACACCACAAATTTTGATAGCCTATAAATTTGAATAAAATAACACATATGTGAACTTTAAAAAGTGATGAGCACTTCATAACCAATGGAATCTATTAAATTAAAAAAATAAATTATTAATTTAAAACCTTAATACTCTTAGCTTATGTTAATACACCTTGATGTTGATACAATGATAAGAATGATTATTAACACATACAATTTTGTTGACGATGGATGTAAAAACAATTATGGGGTTGAATTTGGGCTCACCAATGTTGCCTTTTATCAAACATTTATAGCCAATTGAAGATGCATTTTATGACTTTTTGACGTCTTTTTTAATTATTATCAAATTTATTATATACATAAATATATATATCAAGGTTCTATGACTTTTGAGCATTCTTTTTCATTAATAGCAAATTTAATATATACAAATATATGGAGGAATGCGAAAAGAAATGTAAAAGGTTTCTTTTAATTTCTTTTTACTTTTTGATAAAATCCACCTTGTATGAGAGTTGTTTAGTAAGTTAACTTACGAAACTAAACAATGACATATGGAAGATGGTAGATACTTTGCTTTGCCTTTTATTTATAAATTATATTTACAGATTTATATATGCACCCAATTTAATGGAATTCAGCAGGATTATAGCAATAAAAGAGTGTTGCACATATAAACAATTTAAAATTAGAGTAATGCAATTTTTTATTTGTCCTTGAACTATTCTTGTTTTAAAAATTTAAAAGTCAATGTTAAATGTTAAGTATGTTATAATTTGCCTGTAAATCTATAATATTTACAAGTTTTTTTTTCTTTTTTATAAACGGCGTAAAATTAGAATTATGTGATTTTTTTGTTGCTTAAAATATTCTAAATATAAAGAGCGAAACTTAAAATGCAGTGTTTTTATTTTTAACTGTTGTTTAATTTATTTAGAAATTAAAAAGGACAATTTTAATGTTTCTTATGTTGTTTGCATTTAATGTTAAAGTTTTTATTTTTAATTAAGAAGTAATAATGTGTTTAATAAATTAACAATCCATGTCACATTAATTCGCCATGTCATATTAAAAGTTGACATGTCACATTAAAATTTACCATATCACATTATTTTAGGTACCCTTTAAATTAGTTTTTATTGATACAATATTATAGGGCTAAGCAAAAATATATGACACGGTTTTGTTATATGTGTCTGATACGATATACGGTTTCAATTATACGGATTTTTCTATATACAATATGAAATTCCGTATATATGTTACAGTTTATGAAAAACCGTGTCGGTGACTGTAACACCCTCGTTTAGGCTGAAGCATTTAGCAAGACACTCCCAACTAAATGACTTTTATACAATCTCGGTAACCTGAGGCAAAGAATATCAAATTGAAACAATGCAATAGAAGTTTTGAAAATCAACTGTCAAATATCAAATGGTTACAATTGAATTTATTAATTAACAATGTTTGACTGCTAGTGTGATGACTCGTGTTATCCAGACCCCCGCGAGCTCAGTAGCACTTGTGCACCACCATAGCACAACATCATCATCACGTACTAATTTGTACCTGCTTTATAAACTGCTCCCCATCCAACCGGGAATTATGAATGGGTATAACCGGTCGCCTGAATTACAGTAGGTAAAAATTGGCACAAGACAAACTCACGCCAACAAAGGTGAGTAGGGTTATAAACAACAACAGTAGATATACAATGATAATAACACAATAGATAAGCAATAAACACAACACAACTGAGTGACCAGTTCCCCGCCTCCTACTAGCCAACCGTCACTAAGCCAGTAATGTGGCACAACTATGATACCCCTGCGATAGTGGAAAAATAAACTTACACAAATGGAGCGGAAAAGAGTCGGATATTTAACGCTTTTAATACAAAGCATGCAGAGTATCAAACACGAATACAATAAAACATAAAAAGTACAACAAGGGGAAATCAAAGTCCCTCGAAATGACCACAATCCAAAAATAAAAGTCTAAGTGACGCAAGGTAAACATCGAAGTGATGACGCTCGCTAGCTCGTACAGAATCCACCCCATAAAACACTGACTTCAACTTGTTCATTCATTAAATATGAATGCCACAGTTAGTGGGGAGTAACTCGGGGTTCTTCCAACCACATATCAAGAAAACAAAAGTAATTAAAGCATATGAGAAAACATCAAACATATATATATATATATATATATATATATATATATATATATATATATATTGTGATGAACCAAACGAGAGAGATTAAGTAACAACATGAGCATGTGAGAACTACGAAAGATATAGCAATAATAGATTCAAACTAGGCACGACACACCTTGGCAATCATATAGGTTCTAGTTGGCTTGCATCTCACCACTAGCAACCATATAATCGAAGATGCTAGAAACGGGGAAAGACAATATGAAATAAGTCGTCCAAACGATCCAAACATACTTCCAATCATATACGACCAACATAACACCATACTCATCAAGCATACTTATTGAAGATATGAATAAAACATACTCTCACGGTAAATGAAGTGTACAAAGCATCGACACTCTGCATGACAAGAGGACTCTAGACTCGAATCCTTCCGGAAGGACTACGATAATAATACGGTCCTAGTCTATAACTGGGCAGACTCTCGGGACAAGGCGTTTCCCGATTCGACATGTGATTAGACGTATCACATCCAAGACCAGGTCAATAAGAGGTTTGGCCTAGTCAATATATGTGACAGATTATCCGTCACAAAAGTCAATATTCAAGTAATAGGGTACAAACCGTTGTGGACAATGCCACCAGCGCGTCATCGCTTTGCGGCGGCGCTCAGGCCACGGAGCCCTACTAGTGACAGAACGGCCACGTCATGGGTTTGTAGCCGAATTGAAAGGCTTTGAAAACAATGAAATGTTCGAACAAGCCAACATGTGAAGGAGTCACCACCAATTTATTGTTGAAAATTGGATCCCGTTCGAGTCTTTATGACATGTTAAATGAGCACAAAGCATAGATGACATAGACACTAAGAATCGTTCCCTTAGTATTTTATGCCTCAACTGACTCTCACAATAACTATTTGTAATATGTCTGGTATTATTAGGTCGAGAGTGGAGGGCACTCGACCGTGTTTGTGCGTTACTCGATCAAGTAGGGTAGTTACTCGGTCGAGTGGAGTTCACTCGGCCGAACGAGAAGTTTGATAGGGACCATGTTTGTTGGCACTCGATCGAGTTTATATGAAACTCGGGCGAGTGAGTGTCACTCGGTCGAGTAGGTGTCGTGTCCGTTATTTTGATATTTTATTCTCCGCGTGGGGATTATTCAATAAAAAAGGAATCTCTCTTTGTTGTTTCCTCGTGAAACTTCACTAGTAACTCAAACCCTCACCAAAACCCTAGTATCTCTTTAGTATCTCTCTCGTTACTCTCTAAATTACTTCTCAAGCATCCTTTGAAATTTGGTTGATTTTATATTCTAGATCTCGATCTATCTTTCTAAAGCTTTGTAAAGAATTCACAACATTTATCTTATGATTTCATCTTATTATCTTATGAAGTTAGGGTTATGGCCTAATTATGAGTAATTAGTATGGAATTAGCGTTAATTAATTATTAAAGCGAGGTTAGTATTGTTAGACTATCATATATTGTTGAGATTAGATTATAATGATTATCTTGACCTAGATTATTGTTGATAGAGAAGGTTTTGCGGAAAATGATACTAGTTGATAGGATTGTTTTTGTTTTACCTAGAAAGTTGGGGAAAAGTATTATAGATTGTTATTCATTGTTTAGTATGTTGAGAATTGAGGGAAGTGACCCTATAATGTGATTATTGACCTAATTAGTGTAAGAATGGGGAATTATTGATAATAAGAGGTAATTAGTCTTAATGAGTCTTGTTTGCTAGTAATTAGTAGTTATTGCTACTATTATGATATTGTAGGTGACGAACTTGTAAAGGAGGACTTCTAGCTTGTCTTGTGCTTTCTTTTTGAGTTGATTGCTTCAAGGTATGTTTAACCTACTCGGTTTTTGTTTATGTGATTGATTGATATGAAATATGATATGGTTGTGACATGATTGATTGAGGTTCGATGTGTGTTGTGTTTGTGATACATAATGTTGATGTCGAGGGTGGTTATTATATGGAGCGGTTGTGGGAACCGGCTCCATGGACTCCGGGGGTCGCTCTTCATGGTCCCACCATGGAAGAGATATTGCACGTGGTTATGACCTGGGTCTGGGGGTGATCTACTACGGTAGGGCCTATGGTGTCTATGCTGTGGCATGGACAAAACGGTGTGCTACTTGATGGCACCACGATGTAAGGACGGTGTGCGTGCCGATGGCACCGGATATATGTGATGATGATATTGTGATTCGTTGATGTTGATTATGTACATGTAAACTAACCGTGATATTGTTTTTATCTACCGTGACCCATACGATACTTATGGCGTATGGCGAGTAGGTCGTGAGGAGGTTTGATGATGTTGATGATGACTTGCTTGTTCGAGCATTGGGCGATAATGAGTTTTGTTTAGTTTTTGGGCTTTTAGACATTTGATACTTTAGTTTGTGTTTGGACTTGTAATATTGTTGTACTAGTTTGGTTTGGACCTTGTATTTGATTTTGAGACTTCTAAAGCTTATTACTTCAGTTTTACTCTTATGTTATTTTGGACTTGTTGAGACTCATTATGGTACATCCTACCCTCGGGAAATCGAGGTGTAGCACTCCCTCACATCCGGAAGGTCTTGTTTTAAGGCTTCGAGCATGGTGGTATGTTACACTATTGAACACGGATGTTCGCAGAGAATCCAAGTAAGGGGTGATGGTACGTACTAGGAAGTCCTTCAATGAGACACCCAATCCCGCCCGCTCATAGCGGCCTCTACTAATGATTAGAGTTGTATTCATTATATTTGACTTTAATTTTTATACTAATTAATATTAATTATTGATGGGCCGAGACGGGTTTTATGAGTAAATCTGGGAAACAAACACATGAGAGCCTTAGAAGAGACGCACGACTGTGTGCATCCCTTCTAAGCCTCATCAGCGGTTGTGAAAGTTAAAAACTGATTAAATTTGATAAAAGGGTTTGATTTTAAGATTTATAAGACAAACTCATATGTAAAGAACGTAAATAATACAAAACAATAATAAAATAAGGTTTTCACACACTCAGACTTACATGTTAGCGTCGCGAGTAAACTAAAGTCGGTGTTTTAGCGATTATCGTGACGTTGTAGGTGAAAGTGCCCTTGAAATTGATCAAGGATTAGGACAAAGTGACTAGATTGATTATAACTCGGGTGTAGCAGTCAAATTGGTCGGCCTATGCAAGTAAGGCGGGAGACTTGATAGTAATCAAGCTAACGAGGCCGATTGATGAACCCTGTAATTGACAAAGTAGTAACAGTCGCACACCCCTCGACCAAACAAAATTTATAAAGTTCGGTACCAAAATAATGAATGTAGTAGGGTAAGGAGAGGTGTTGACCTCGAAATTTCTTACTCGGTCAAATTTATAATTACCCGGGTCGAATTATCACCCTAACTGAATATTTCACCAAACCCTTGGAAGATTAATTCAAGTCTCTTAAATGGTAAAAGTGAAGGCATAATCATCCAATGGTAGAGCTAATTCAGGAATCCTAATCCCCTTCCCCCTAAGAAAATACTACTCACTAATCATCATGAAAACTAAACTAAATAAATTACCCACTAATAACAATGTAATAATAATCATGATTAAAGTATGAAAGATCAGAACTTGAATTAATTAACCATTAAACTAATATAAGATGAGAACTTGATAATAAATAACATAAATGAAAATGGGAAAAGAGAAATTTATACCAAATTGGAATAGATCTAGAAATTACCATACATAAAGATTCAATCGTGAGCCCAATTAACTAGCTAAATTAGTGTCTAAATTAATCTAAAGGAGTAAAAATAAGAGAGGAAAATAAAACAGAAACCCGCATAATTTCTGAAATTCAACTGTAAATTAATCTAAGCTAAAGAAGGAACCCCCCTACATAATGGTGCTCGATCTCTTTATATAGCCCAACTTACCCGACCCATGATATGATAATGGGTAATATAAATACATGACCATCAAAGGCCCAAAAGACCCACCAATATTACCCTCTCAAAATGACAGCCCCCAATAGTAGACCAACACCTAAAAGAAAAAGAAATCAAGGCTCCACAATTCAAAAGTCAACGGACTCAAAAAGAGTCAATTTCGATTTCACCCGACCCGACGTCAATTGGATTTCGCCCGACCGGGTATAATTTCACCCGGTGGCATCAAATTCCGTCCGGTGACACTCATGAGGAAAATTATTTGATTCTTGGTCGAATTTGTGGAGCTCGGTGGAGATGCTCGAATCCGGTGGTGCGCGCAATTGGTTTGTCGGAGAGGTGTACAAACAAGGATGTTGTTGCGGTGGTGTAGTGTGTACGAATCTGGTCGGAGCAGTTGGTGGTCGACTAAATCGCGGTGGTCGAATTCAGTGCAGCTAGCTCGAGCCATGGCGGCCGAGCTTCGGTTCGCATTGGCCGCTAAACTGCTGATGGTGGTTCGAGAAGGTTTATTGGCGGTTCGATTTATGAACTTGGGCCCGAACTCAGCTCCGGAATGAGCAATGGTGTATGATTTATGGGCACAAAATTGGTGCGCGAGACGGAGCACAGCACTAGAGAAGCAGGGGCACGGTGATGATGTGTATGGTGGAGTAGGTTGCTTGTCTGGTCATTATGAGGCGGTTGATGCGCAAGGATGGTGATGGTTTGAGCCGCAGTGATACACGGGTTCGCGATCCTTTCGCGATCCTTTCCAAGCCGTAGTGCGCGGGGAACCACGGATGGAGAAACGAGGGACAAGCGTAGAAATACGCATTTGTGGAGTCGCCACCAAATTTTGTGGAAATTTGGAACCGTTCAAATACTTCAAGCCATGTCAAGACACAAAGTGATGACACAAACACTAAGAATTCAGTTTAGCTAGGAACATAGCCATGTACTTGTTTTTCATTTTCATCGAATTTTGAACAAATGAGACGGATACCAGTGACTCAAAAACCGCTTTGAAAACCCCCCTTAAGGTTGGTCATTTTGGATGAAACTTGGTGTTCTGAAACCCTTGTGTAATGGTTACACTTGTTGTAGCATTAGATTTTCATTTTGCGATGGTTTCTGCAGGACACTTTTCTAGGGCATAACCGCTATTATAGCAAAATGTTGTCGAATTTTCGACTCAAACCCATAATTAGGCTTTGAAATTAGACTTGGGTTGACCCCTACCCTACATGTGTAGTCGTGTTTTCAAAAGAATCGTCAAAGGTGACCAGAAAACTTCCTTTAGAGCTTGAAAATGACTTGAAACGTCTTAAGATGACTTGACAATGTTTGAAACCGCTGAGGATTTGCTTGAAGTGTTTGACACGTTTGAAACGTTGACATGTTGAAAATTTTGCAGGTGACATTCCTTCTATGCCAGGGAGAGTTCCTATGGACATAGACGCTGAGCCTTCTTCTTCCCGTGTTGGAGAAGATACACCAGCCGAGGTGGTGCAGTAGACTGGGGCGGCTGATTATGAGGTTTTGAGGAGGATTACAACAGGACGAGCTGGGTACCATTTGGCGGGCGCACCTGAGTGGGCTGAGAAATGGGATGGTAGACATCTCATTTGGGCAGCAGAGAGCCACCTGTCTTACAAGACGGCACGGAGCATGGTAAGCATTTGTGTTAATTTGTCATCTTCCATATCTGATTAGCACTTCTTTTGAAATATAAAATGCTAACTGACTTTCTTGACTCAAATTGCAGGAAGCTGGGACATGAGGTCCTTTTCTGGCTACACGACCATGATGGAGGCGTATGAGAAGCTGGCCAAGGAGGAGAATGCCCTAATTGGTGGAGGAGCCTTAGAAGAGTTAGTCCGAGCTTGGAGGTCAATCAGGGCGCTGAATATTTGGGCTAACCTTTGCCTGATTCGGGCCTTCTTGGATCGTTACTGGGATATGACTTCGACCTTCCATATGCCTTTTGGGGAGGTCGGAGTCACCTTGGAGGATTACAGCATGATTTCTGGTTTCCCGTGAAGAGAGGAGAGCTTGGATTGGCCCTCGGCGGCCATGAGGGTTAATGCGGAGGAGGCGAGATAGCTGATTTATTGGAACCTGCCGGCAGGGGCGGATGCTCTATGTGGGTTGGTGCCGAGCTCTTACGTTAAAGACTCCTTTGCGGGTAGGACTCCGACGAGAGTGAGGATAGGTGGAGACATGGTGGCTTCTCCTCCTTGTACCGCTGGGCCGAGGGCTCAGCTCTGGTTGTGGTGGTTCTTGTCATCGATTTACTTCGGAGACAAGGGGGGGAGGTTGTCGACAAAGCTTCTTCCTTTGCTTTCTTACTTGATTAGCCTACGTCGTTGGGACTGGGTTACTCCCGGCTTTACGGTCCTCACTTGCTATATGAGGGTCATGGTTAAGCCGGTGCTGATAAAGAAAGGGACTTCTCCTGCTACAGTCGGACCTGGACTCTTGTTGAAGGTATGAACCTTCTTTTGAAACTTATTGAGATATCAATAATCTTGTTTTGATTGAAAGATCAATATTTGAATTTGACATTGATAACATTATTACCTTTTTGGCAGGCGTGGGTGTACTCCTACTTTCCGGGCTCCACGCCCAAGAGGACGAAGCCTGAGCCGAGGGCGTACCTAGTTATGAGGGACTGGGTAGTGTGCCGTAAGAAGAGCATGCGTTCTTCTTATGATGTCTGCAGGAGGGGCGTGAATGCCCTGCACCTGGAGCACTTAAGTACCTCCGACTGCTTTATTTTATGTCTTTTAATTTTGGGGAAAGGTCATAACGAATTATCCTTTAATTTCTTTGTTTTGTGGGTTTCGAGACCTTCGGTTGACTACCCGGACGTACCATCTTTCGTCGCCGAGGTCTTACGTCCCAGGAGCTCAAGTCGGTTGTTGCTGAGGACGCCCATAGGACCCGTATGTTACATGGGCGAGCATTTGACTCGGCAGTGCTCTCGTGATGCTTTCACGGTCTCCATCGATCCTCCATGGTCGATGTTTAGGGAGCCTTCTAGCGTTGAGAGAGAGGCTAACCTGGCTAGTGTGAGTGGGGACGCCTTCCTTCTTCCTGGCGAGGATTACACAGGGTTCGTTTGAGATTGGCGTACTGGCCGATCGTGGTAAGCGGTAATTGCTTCTTGTTATATTGAATTTTGAGAAATGATAAATTGCATGTTGACTAATTAACCGTTTCATCTTTGCAGGAGATCAAGGTGGCGGGCGTCGAGCCCCAGCTTACCCCGAGGTGATCGAGTATACGGACGCATCTGGCTCGATGACATTCTCAGACCTTCGTGAGTTCAGTGCGGCGGTGACCGATGTTGGCTTGGAGGAGTGGGAGCACCTCGTGAGGAGGGTAAGCTTCCCATCCATGACCATCTGTGTTGCATAGGAATGCATTTGTCTCAATGTTTTGTTTGTGTTTGAATGTAGATGGCACTGTCTCGGCATGTTGCGCTATGGGGGGTGGCCAACCGGTTTCGGGCTACAGCAGTTGAGGCACTCGTAGGTGGCCGAGACCGACAGGTAGAGATATATCATCCCCTTTTCATTTATTGTTGCATTTTGTACTTTTGAAATGAAATGACTGACTGAAACGAGGCATTTCTTTCACAGAGAGCCTTGGAGCGTGAGCTGGTGGAGTCTCGGGCGGAGACAACGGAGTCTCGAGAGGTGATAGCTCGTTTGTTGAGGGTTACCCCTTAAAAAAATAAAGGAAAATAAATATATAATTTTAGAAAAATGGAAATGAAATGATCTTCCTAAAAAAGAAAAGAAAAGAAAATGAATAAGTGTGTGGAGTTGGCTAAAATGTCGATTATCATCTAGAAAAACCGAACCCGACCTGGATTAGGAAATCCAAAAAACCTTCGTAACTCGGTATAACTCCCAAACCCATATCCTATAGGAATAGAAAATCATAGACGAACATGAATTAGGAAGATGCACAAGCTGGAAATTCTGAGAAAGAGCTTGAGGAAGAGGCGCAGCAAGAGCTGCGACTCTTCGAAAGGGCGCAGCTGTTACTGCGTCGTTTCCTGGGCTGATCAGACCTCGGTTAAAATTAGTAAAAGACTAATAGTATATATAGCGAGCTCGGTTGAAGGTTTTATTCATACAATTTCTCCTTCAATAATCCGTCTCTCACATAAAAATTCTCTAATCTCAAAAATCTTTCAATAATGGATGCCTTTGAAAACCGTCTCAAAGAATGGGCAAATGAGTTCACCCATGTTGAGAAACATGACATGGGTGCCTATAACCTTGGAACAATCTTGAGTTTAAAATTGGTGAAAGTTTTAAGGTCGTTCCTTGATGCTTGCCTTGAGTACTGGGACTCAGAAGTTACATCTATTTGCCTTTCCTGGAGGCGATATTTTTCCTTTCCTTGATAAAATAGCTGCCATTGGAGGATGGGACCCAGAAGATGCTCTAGTTATACCCCTTAACTCCCAAGGGCATAAGAATAAATTCAGGAACCTCCTTGGATTGACTAAAGCTGAGGTAGACCGATATGTTACCTCAAAAGGTGTCTGTATGAATGACTTTATGTAGCGATTCATAAATAGAGAAGACCCTTCTTTATCATATGTTGCGAGGCGCAGGGCCTTTGGGTTTTGCCTTCTGCGTGGCTATATTTTCCAAGGGCACATTGACAAGGAGATGAGGGGGGGTCCTCTTTTCTTGAGTTTGGTGGAACAAATGGAGCTGCGCCAGAGCCTAGCTTGCCTTTGTTTAGGAGAGATTATCCTTGACCTTGATAACAGAAAGGCTAATCGAGAGCCTCCATATCTGGGGAGTCCTATTGTCTTGCAGGCAAGAACCCTTCCTTTCTTTTCTTTTTTTCCTTTTTTCTTTGTTCGTCTTTTTTTTTTTTTTCATTTTATTATTTTTTTTTTTTCATTTTTTTTTTTTATTTTTTTTTGTTTTGTTTGGACATTCTTGCTTGCTCCATATATGGTTGATGGAGCGACTGCGATTAATCGAGCCCCCAGTTAATGTTCAAGGATATCGTGCTCCCTCGATCACCATGCGGACCAGGCTCTATATGGTTCATTTCACTAGGTTTCCCAACTACTGGGAAAATAAGCAGAAAGGTGAATACGGCCCGCTGATCCGATGGACTGTGCCATGGTGGCATCTCAGGGCAGTTACTAGGTCATCATCTTTGGACCCAACTCGGTCGCTTCGCATTCTTGGTTTGGAATTCATGGTATGTATATTCCCGGAGAGACTGGTGAGGCAAGTAGGCCTTAAGCAGAGGATCCCGAGACTTGACACTGTTCCCCAAACTGTCTTGGCTCATACTGCAGAGTCTTGTCGGGAGTGGGCCACGAGATGGGTGCAAAGGAATATGTGGTTCATACCTGTTCATGTTGGCTCCCTATGGGTATCTGACTCATATATGCGATGGAGGAAAGCTAGTACTCCAGACGAGCGCGAGAAACTAAGGAAACGTGAGCCTGTGGATTGTAAGGTCTATGAAACTGGTAAAGAGAGGTCCAAATATATGACTGAAGGCGAGGAGGAAGCCGGATTCCTAGTCACACATCCAGGGAAGAAATCGAGGACTAATCTTGCTGCAAGGGTGGTGATAGATAGACACGGTAATGCTAGACCTCGAGAAAGACCGTTAGTGATTAGGTCTGAGGTGACGCAGGAGCGCCCGGCTCGCGGTCGAGATAAAGAGTGTGAGATAGTTGACAAAGGCAAGGGGAAGATAGAAGAAAAGCCTTCGTCATTTTTATTATTTAGTATTATAATTTGTTGTAATAATGGTGGGATTTTTAAAATCCTAGCCTTAACTTTTATTTCAGCATTTCTTTATATGTGGGAGATATTATTATTATTTTTGGATAATGAATAAAGATTAAGGCCTTGTACTTTCCAGCTTAATTTCAGCTCATTTCAGTTCAGTTCAGCTCTATTCAGTTCCGTTCAGCTCATTTCAGTTCAATTCAGCTCTATTCAGTTCAGTTCAACTCTATTCAGTTCAGTTCAGCTCACCTTCATTCAGTTCAGTTCAGCTCCACTAAATTCAGCTCACTTCAGTTATACTCATCTTAAACTTATATTTTTTTATTAATATTAATAATAATATTAGTTATTATTATTATTATTTGTTTACTATTATTATTATTATTATTAATTAAATTATACTCCGTCTATCTCATAACTATCCCTCGTTATAACTTTGACCATTAATAAGTGTTAAAATATAAAAACTAAGAAGTTATAACAAAAATAAACATTAACATTCATCATAAAAAATAATTTGGAAACGTATTTTTTAAATGAAAAAAAAATTGAATATAAATGATGAGAAATCGAGTCAAAGTGTCATCTCAAAAACTATACAATACAAATTACGAAAAGTGTTATGAACTAGGGGGATCATTCTATTAATGGCAACTAATATCAATATTATTAATATTACTATTATTTTTATTATTTTATCAAGCTCAAAGCACAATTTACAAGAAATTTGTGGTTAACCGAGAAATCAGGGCCCCACTCCTACTCCTCCTACTACTACTAGTAGTACTATTGTTATTACTACTATTATTACTAATATTATTATTATTGTTATTATAATGATTGTTATGACTATCAAAATCAATCATATTAATATTAATACTACTATTACTATTTACTAATACTATTATTAAGACTAATGATAACAACTAATTATCATTATCATTATCAATATCATTATCATAATCAATAATCATCATCATCATCATCATCATCATTATTATTGTTGTTATTATTATATTTATTTTTATTATTATTTCAACTCAGTTCAGCTCCAATAAGCTTATTTTAGTTCAGCTGTATTCGGTTTAGTTCAGTTCAGCTCCATTTAGTTCAGTTCAGTTCAATTCAGCTTCATTCAGTTCAGTTCAGCTCAGTTCAGTTTAGTTTAGCTCTATTAAGTTCAGTCCAGTTCAGTTCAGCTCTAAAAAGTCATAAAGAACAGGGCCTAAGTTAGTTAAGAAACTGTTGAGTTTTTCTTTCTTTATTATACTTGTCGAATTTCAAGTGCAAATGCAAATGTCCTTCTATTCACATTTCAAAATAATAGTGGGTTGAATCCTGTGAAGGATTGCCTACGTATTCATTAGAAAAAATGAAATCAAACCATGTGCGTAGTTCGAGAAAATGAAAAAGAATAATTGTAATGAACTTAGAAAAGGGGTAGCATGTGCTTTACTTACACCCAAAAGAAATACAATTCGATTTATTTGATGACACAAAATGCAAGAACAAAGCGACATTAAATTCAAATGGCCTGGGGCCGGTTTAATTCCGTGTCGCATGAGCGGCACGTGGGGTTGCGCAAGGCGTGTTTTCCTAGTACATGCTAAGGGTAGTACCGTTTCAGCTGGTCTAGGTTGGTAGGGTTAGCAAATTCATTCTCATCTAGGTATGTGATTCATGTGGGAATATATCCGTATACATCCCTTTAATCTTACAGGATTATAATGAAATTACGATTTATATGATTAACGGGTCATAAACAAAATTGCATAATAAACAAAGGGATTAGGAATAACCTTTAGTCCTCGTAAATTCGGCCTAAGAACAGATATCAAAACAGATATCCTCCTAATCGTCTCACCCAAGATTGATCGAGAAATGCCCTTGTATTTGCTAGAAAATTACAGAGAAAAAGAGTATGTATCTTTTTGTGTGATGTAAATTAATGATGAATGAATTAGAGTATTAGAATGAGTAAAACTCTACACATATACTCCAATTCTCACGGCACCCATAAGAGAAAATAAGGGATATTTTTCTCTTATTTTGTTACCTATTTTGACCGAAATTCCTAGAGTGTATTTGGACTCTTTTTCGGTTATATTAGCTTCCATTTAATATAATGTTATACATATTATATTTGTCTAATATGTTGTCATACATTAATAAGGTCCATTACAACATTTTGCAGTGGATATATTAACATAACAATTATTATGACAATCGTATAATATATACTTCAATTATAAATATCGGTATATTTATAATCCTGCTAATTAAATATAACGGTTTATGTTTAATTACGAATTAACATTTTAATTCGTTTAAGCTCACATTATATACTACAACTAAATATAACATTTTATATTTAATTACGAATTACAGTTAATTCGTCTTAGCTAACATTATTTAATCGTTATTAAATAATTATATCATCATCACATTGACTAACCTTTTAGTCAAAAACACCGACTAACCTTTTAGTCATTTAATAAGGCATCAATATGATTATTTTCTCAAATAATCACATCTCTCAATCACATCCTTTAGGTGTGACTTTTAGGGACCAGTTGATCACCGCCATCTGTATGACAATAACGTCAAACTTATCTAGCAAGCCAACCGTTATCGATAAACGTTAATCAACTGATTACAATACAAAGTATACCCTGTGAACCTATAGAGATTTATTTATGTTATTGCACTAACTGTGGAGGACACTGGCTCCAACAATCTCCCACTTGTCCGTACAAGTGTATGTGCGATAACCGATTCTCATATCCATATTAAATTTCTCCCACTCAATGTAAAACAATTTGCAAAGTCCGTATTCACAATGGTCGTATTTTACAAGTGATCTGTATCAAGAGTGTTTTCCCCGACTAGAGAGTAACTTAACTGATAAACGAATCTTCATTCGAGCATGGCCATGCATTTCAGTTACAGCTCCTCGAGTGGCCCTGAGAAATATCATATCCTGATAAAGGTTGGATATTTTCTTCAACTCGAAACTTGCAGACACAAGCGCAGTATGAAATGACCCAGTGAAAATCTACTTAGCCTCCTGTTACGGTCGACCATGAGAAAGAAACCAAAGTCACCCAAAACTGCCTTTATCTCAAGAGACAGTCGATAGTCAAAAGAATCGACTCTAGGAACACTATGGATGTCCTATCCACGACCTGGCACCTAATGTTCCAAAACATTTAGGACTCCATAACGTCGTCACAAAATGTCCTGCGCAGTATCATTATAACCCGCATCTGTGATCGATCAGTCAACATTTTGACTTATGGCTCGTTGAACCCACCATCAATCGACGTCACAAAATAATTGCCAGAGTTATCAGCTCATGTAGGCAATTACGGACCCAAAACAAATATAATGTAATTCAGTTCACTTTGTGGTGTTCAACGTTGTCAGTACAACCCACATGAAAAACAAAATATAAAACAAAACGATGATTTCATAGATAGTTTTATGAAAAAATACAGGTGTCTAATCCATATAAAACAACTAATACAACTTAGGAACACGCTTAATACCCATGGAAATAACGTGACCTTCATGCTTATCATATCTTAACGGTTTAGTGAGAGGATCTGTAACGTTATCATCCGTAGCAATCTTGTCTATCACTATCTCCTTTTGCTCCACGTAATCTCGGATCATGTGAGCCTTCCGTTGTACATGCCTAGACTTGTTGCTGGACTTAGTGTAACACCCCGTGTTTTTATAATAAATTTTATCCGTAAATATATTTATTAAAATAATAATTTGCGAGTTTAATTATTTAATGCGTATTTAACGCTTGCGATCTATATTTTGTTATTTTCCGTTTTTACGTAATTTGGATGGGTTAAAATGTCCGTGCCCGATTTGACTATTTAAATATAATAGCTACTTCTCCTATATAAACTCTTTGAACGTTTTAATTACTTTAAACCTAATTTGTAATTGGATTATCTATCTTGTGAGCTAATGGGTCAAAAGCCCACTTATATTCTCTTATAAATATAAAAGATTAACCTAGTAGCTAGGTTGCTCATCCAATTCTTTCGTGCGTTTCATCTGTGCGCCGTGATCCTCCCTTCTTCCTCTCTTTTCTTTCTTCTCCCTTTAATTCTATTGTTATACAAATTTCTTCATCCAAATCAAATATAAATTATATATTTACAATCTTGGCTCTTACCTCTACAATATATTCTATTCATATTATTTTTTAAGGGACTCGATTGTATGGAGTTTAGACCTACCTTTAGGATTTCTATATTTGATGGGTAAATAAGAAGAATAAGAAGAAGATGTCTTTCTTTTGGGCCGTTTTTGGAGGAGGATTCTTGTAGGACTTTATCAATGGCGCCTTTATGGAGATGAAGATTATTTTGTGGTCTTTATTGCGTAATAAAGGTAACTAGGTGTTTTCCTTTAATTATGTTTATAGAAAGTGAATTATTAACATGATATAATGATTGATTGTATGATTAATTGTTTGTGTGGTTATTTATGCTTATGATTCACATGTTTAATTGCATTTAATATTTATGTTGTTATTATATTTTCAATTATTTATTTGGTGCGCGAACTAGGGTTCAAATCGCGAACCCTAGCGTTGTTGGTGGTAGCGCGGCCGTGAGCTTGCCGTGGCCTAGGGTTTCGGCCTCCTCCTTGTGGGAGAGGCTAGGGTTTGCTTATGTTGAGAAATTAGGTTTTTGTTTACATCATTGAGGTTATAGCTGAAGTTGCTATAACTTTGCATGTAAGTTACCCTAATTATACCTATTTGAGTTATAACTTTGAAAGTGACGTTATGGTGCGGTGTACTATAACAAGACTCATTGTGGTGACATGGCGGTTTGTACCGTGGAGTCGACCCCTCGGTGATGGTGTTATAGAGGACTAACCCGTGACGGAAGAGAGTTATAGTTGATGATACTAAAACCTCGCACGTATAAAGTTATAGCTTGAAGTGCTATAACTTCACTAAAGTTGAGTGAAAGTTATAGCTGAAGGTACTATAACTTTGATGAAGTTAAGTGAAGGTTATGGTTGATGATACTATAACCTGATAAGCTTAACCAAAGTTATAGGTGGTGTACTATAACTCTGCTGGAGTTAAGCGAAGGTTATGGTTGATGATACTATAACCTGACAAGCTTAACCAAAGTTATAGATGAGGTTACTATAACTTCACTAAAGCTGAGTGAAGGTTATATCTGAAGTTACTATAACTTCGCTAGGGTTATGTGAAGGTTATAGTTCGTGGTATTATAACATTGGGTGTTATATGCTTTTGTGTCTGGTGTTATGGTAACTCGAACTATAACATGACCTTCGAGGTGTAAGGTTATAGGACGAGATACTATAATTTGGGTCATCTGTGCTTGTTTTGTGTAGTGTTAAAGTCAGTTGGACTATAACGCTGTGATTTCATATCGTATTGGTTATTCTTATTCTTATATTGTTGGACGGTCGGTCATACTGTTCTTGAGTTGAGTCGTGACGTTGTTCACGCATTGTTGGACAGTCAGTTATATTGTTCCTACGTTGAGTCGTGACGTTGTTCACGCATTTGTTTGTACAGTCAGTTATACTATGCATTTGTTTGTTAATGGTTGAATAGATGACGGTAGTATCAGTTATATACTATTCGGAATGAACAAACGCTACCCTTCGGGGGTTTATTTTGGTCTATGGTCGGGATTGGTCAGAGGCAGTGGTTATACACTCTGGTCCCCGAGTGTCGTTCGATGTACAGTTAATGCATCGAGAGTCTGGCCAGGTCTTAGACATATAGGCAGTGGTTATACGCTATACATAGTACCGTGGAGGCAGTGGTTATACGCTCCACACCGATGGAGGCAGTGGTTATACGCTCCACACCGATGGAGGCAGTGGTTATACGCTCCGTCAGCTAGAGGCAGTGGTTATACGCTCTGGCAAGTTAGAGGCAGTGGTTATACGCTCTAACGAGCGTTCGCTCTATTCGCTATGCTTTCATGCTAGCATTGTGCCTTACGTTGCTGTGGATCGTGTGCTACTTTGGGTCTTAGATGTATTCATGGTCTAGTGGTTGCATATGGTCTAGGTCTGCAGGATTGCATTCATGTAGGTTTCGTTCAGTCTTGGTAAGTTCGAATGTACGTCATATAGTATAGATTGCTTCACATGTCATTTATGATTAATGTCTGTTATTATAGATTGTTATTAATTCAGCCTGTTGTAAACATGACTGGGAGAGCATCTAGTTACTCCCGACTGATTGTCGACCCCTATTCTCAGGTTGAATTGGTTGCTGCTTGTCTGGATGTTGTGCTGGAAAGACTTGTGGCGAGAAGAATAACTTATTTAGGAATTTAATTAAGTTAAGAACTATTAATAATGTATTAGTTTAGTTTTGGATTTGAGTATCGATCCGGATTGGTCAGGTGTTTCCGCCACTTTGACCCTATTCATCTTTGTACTCTGATGAATTATTTATTATTAAGTCATTTCTTTTGTTTTAAAAATCCGGGTTGTTACACTTAGGCTCCTTAGCCTGGAAGATGGCACCACTATTTTCACAATAGATGGTGATCGGGTCATCTGAACTAGGAACTACGGTTAGTCCCTGTAAGAACTGACGCATCCATATAGCTTCCTTCGCAGCCTCTGAAGCGGCATAGTACTCGGACTCAGTCGTAGAATCTGCTATAA